>JAOXYH010088884.1:0-10725 GCA_028566455.1 Botula fusca
CTTATCTTTCTACACTAAAACAACTGTAAAAGTGATACATTTATCGGGGGTGGGGATTTCAGGTCGGGGTTTAAAAGATTTTGAATGCCAGGTCTATCTATTTTACTTTGATATCATAAAACATGTTTCAATGTATATCTTTACATGGAGAATGTATAAATATGTCTCATCATGATACTGCATTTTATTATTTTTTTTATACTTTTCGGTATATAATTTTCGCTTTCCTGGGTATTTCCGATATAGGGTGGATAACATCAGGTAGGGGTTTCAAGTTCACCGACGCATCGACGCCCCCTCCCTTGTCCATCATAAATTGGTGAAGTAACCCCCCTCGAGACATTTATAAACTGAAATGGAACAACATGTGTTTTATGGCCTTCAATTTTTGGCTCACATGCAGCGTTTGGCTGTTTTCAGTGTGCTAGTGTGTTAAATATAACATAATAATTGATAATGTCATCCAAGATTTTGGCCAATAGCGTGCCTGATGAAGGTTAACCCAGAAAAGAGCTTCCCACGCAGTAAAGTTTACCCTAATGTTACACGTAGTTTATTTGCAATTTTATTTAAGTCTTTCCGACACATATATCAAATTCTTTCAATAATATATTGAATAGCATGAATTTCCAAACTTTCTGTGTTGAAAATGAATTGTACATAATTTTGATACAGAACATTACGTACTCATGGTACTGAAGGCCGCAACTTAACGGGAATAGGCAATTTACTTTTTTCATTAAAAAATATAAATAAAAAATAATAATACTAAAATTGTCGCGACGTCTACTGAAGACAGAGAATTAAGGTCTTTTCATAGAATATGAATTCAAAGTTCTGACAATTTTGACAAAACGTTACAATGCATATTTTAGATTCAATGTTCAGTGATCATAAATACAAAATATATTGACTTGTTGCAAGCCATCCCTGACTTACAGATATATTGTCTATTCATCCCAGGTGTTATTAACAGATTTTTCGTTGTTCCGTTTTTTTTTCCGACAAAATTACGTTAGTTCGTTATATTGGGATTCTGGAATCCGCGATTTAAAGTCATGGATGGTGTGAAATTAAGTTCAGGACTCAAGGATAAAACCCTTCCTGTCAACCTCGGTAATGTTACATTTATATATTGATTTTGATGTGCACATCTCGTTTTATTATTCTTCAGCAAAGCTATAGAAGCTAAAATGTTTGAAGACCACGTTAGTTACCAAAAGTATTTGCCAAAACGATAGAAGTAGCAACCCACAGAGCTTTTCACGAAGGATATAACTCATCCCCGTAGATTTTTTGAAAGAAATTTAACACCGTAATTTAAAGTATCATTTTGGGCGAACACCGAAGACGAATACAAGAAAGTGAATTGTTGATACTCGCGTGGACTACAGTCTACCAGCAGTGGCATCGACTCAGTAGTAGTAATAACAATGTCATTATACATCATACACATTATGCATTTAACTTTCCATTTATTTCGGCTTCCAGCAAATGCAATACAACTGGTATTTCTTTTGTGACTATACTACGGTTTTACAAGTATCGCTTATTTCTGTTGTAAAGCATACGAAAATAACAATGCTAAATATTTTTGGAGCTTTGGCAGCCCTTTCGTTTTTTAAAGTCAACAGTTCTTACTTTGCCGCTCTGTATACGACACTGCTTCATAAACTAATCTAAAATTCTCCTTACTTAATTAAATGGTCTTCGATGTGATTGCAATATCGGCAACAGAATACCGAAGCATTAGGTTCAAGTGATAATCTTAAAGTCGTGAATCCAGAGACAAGGCAAAATCGCGGAAACTGACAACAACAAACCAGGACAAAACAAAAAAGAACTGAAAATGAAAAACATGTAGCAAACAAACTAAATAGAAACAGACGACACGAGAACTAAAGCACTAGCAATGTGAGCTCCCACGAAAACCCTGCAGTGACATCACGTGCCCCGGAAGGGTAAACAAATATTATGTTGAGTTAAGCAATTGCAAACATTACTGTAAAAATGTTTTCCTGAATCACTTGCCTAAAATGAAGTTTGAAGAGGTAAAACAATAAAAATATCTATGTAAAACACCTGATAATTTACAAAAATGATGAAGATGCACATCAAACTCGGGAACCATTTTACGTACTCCTCACTTCATTAAAGTCAAACTCCCTGAAGATAGATATGAGGCAGATGTTCATGAAATAAAAATCATAGGAAATACGGGGAAAGGAACAACACTTTTATTGCTGTTATTCAATTTGAAAATTGCTGTAAGGTCTTTAAGAAATACGAGTACATGTAGCCAAAAGCCCATACCCTACAGCAAGCTAAAGACATTATCTAGTGTCGACGTAAGCGGTACTCTTGGCTAGTAATCGAAACCTGCTGCATATATTAAAAATATGACAAATTAGCTTATTGATAAGCATGATTGAGAACCTTCCAAAAGGCCAGATCTCATTGTCCTAAATTTAGTGAATTAGTACCATAGTTTTAAAACCATGATAATTCTTCTAGATAAAATGCCATACATGTTGTCAGATTAAGGTAAATTTATTAGGCCTCTAGTACACATTTTATTCACAAGTTAAAAAAACATGTGACAATGATCGTCGTAAAAACAAACCATGGATGTGTTTCTTTGTTCACCTGCAGACAAAGCTTCTAACAACAAAGTCTTTGCAAGTGTTATTATTTCAAGTCTCTGACATGCTGGAAAGTCCTATTTGCAACAAATATGTTTTTGAGGATCCTGACTTGCATGGTCTCAATAAATATTTCCTTTAACAAACAAAATATAGTCTTTGTTTGTTTTCAAAAAGCACTCTACAAACAGCAGTACATTACTGGTCGGTCTGCTTGATAAACGAAAGGGTATTCAATTATATCAAAACATTGACCAAATTTGGGTTTGCAATCAAACTACAGACATACTGTTGTACAGTTTACTGAATTAACAAGCTTAGGAGTCTTAATATTTAAAAGAAAGAATATGGATTGCATGCAGGAAAGACACTAATCCACATCTTTCAAAAGTACAAAAATAATTTATAATTCAGTTGCGTGCGAAGCGCTACAAGGAACTACAAGGAATTTCGGAGAATGTGTAAAACGAGACATTTTTAACTTTTTTTTGTAGCTATAATTTTACAAGTGCCTAACACTTGTTCATCACTTCATAGGAATAATATAAATGATCATGATTAAAAAATAAAAGATGGTGTCAAAGATACATCTTCTACTATAAACACTATCATAAGCTGACTATCCTACATTTCTCTGTCATACTGTATACATTTTTTTTTTTCCTGTAGAAATTTTCTTTATTAAACAACACCTGTTTTACAATCAAGCCTCTGCTGCCAGGAGTACAGCAGAGGCCCCCCTGTGAATTACAAATACCATTTGTCCAGTGGCAAACAAATGGCATGACAACAAAAAAACTCCCATTTCAAACTTCTTTTTACACCATGCCTTCTCATCATATTATCGTATTAGCGTTTACTCAAGCATGTAATCATTTGTACTTTAACAGCCTGGTTAATTTCACGTGCTACCCAATACACAATTTCATTGATCGAATTTTGAAGACCCACGTGCTGGCCAAATTAGTTTGGTTTGTGAAAGCGAAAGTAAATAAACTTGTCTGGATTTATTAATATAATCATTCTATTGATCTGTGAAAGCAAAAGTGAAATGAAAAATTGGATTAAATTATATGGATTTATATCCGGGGGATTTATTAAGTATAAAGCCCAAAATAAACGTAATGAGAAGACGTTCCCACAGACTGTAGATACAATGTAAGTAGATTATGTATAGTTATGTGTAGACAAGTAAAAATACAATACATCACGGGAGTTACAAAAAAGACATTCAAGTTGTACAAAATATTTAGTTACAAATTACATTTTTCAATGCAACAAATTCGTCATTTTTAGATACCTGTGAAATGTATATTATTTCTTTTTTAATATTTTCAAATATTTTATCTACTGATGTCGGTTTTAGTTGATATTTTAAAATATTTCTCTCTTTCCAAATAACCCATTTTGAAATGATAAGAACAGCATTTATCGTAGTATATATGTTACTGTTATCAAAGACACCCAAAATAATAGTTTGTTCTGTTTTTACAATTTCTTCAGTATGAATTTCTCGTAAGAACTTGTTTATTTTGAAAAATATTTGTGTCCATACACTATCAATTAATTTACATCTCACAAAAAGGTGTACTAAAGATTCTACGGAATCGTAACAAAAGTGACAAATTCCATTTGACCTACGAAATAATTTTAACCTTTCTTCTGTATATACAATATTATGCAGTATTTTCCATTGTAATTGTTTAGATTTTCTACTTGCTATATTGTTTTGTAATGACCCCCATATTTCTTCCCATGGCAGTTCCGTACTGAAATGTAAATCCCACTTTAGCTCCCCTACCGGTTTTTTATTTACTTGAAAGAAGGACTGAATATCTTTCAGTTTTAAATTTTTGCCCATAAGTTCCCTTCCATTTTTAAAAAAGTGGAATGAATTTATAATATCAAAATTCCTGGATGAATTTGAAGGATCAATATTTCCATCATTCTTAAGGATATCTATAAAATGAGCAGGCATGGCAGCCTTAATTTGTGAATATTCTGAAATCCAGTTTCGACGTTCCTGTAATTGATGGAAAATAACATTTCCACCTTTGAAGTTTTGTTCGTTCTCGTTCCAAATATCACGTACCTCCTTGAAACCACTTTTTGCAAAATTTGGAAAAAATAAGGGTTTATTTTTATACAATATATTTTTGTTACCAAAGATCGGTTGACCCAGAACTTCCTGTTTCGTACTTGGTTGATACTTTGCAATAAACTCAGACCACGATGCAAGTAGTTTCTGGTAGTACACAGACATATCAGTTCGTCGAACATTTCTAAGATCCGAACACTTACAAAGAAAATAATCGGAATCGTATAGACTATCAAGAGAAGTTAACCAATACTTTCCGATTGCGTTCCATTTGTCTATGTCCGAATTTATAATTCTATGAATACACTTTACTTGTTTTGATTTAATAAAATGATCCAGATTAAACATATTAATCCCCCCTTTTTGTTTTGATAAGCAGCATACGTTTCTGGAAATTTGATTTGTCTTCCCATCCCAAATAAAATCCCAAATTAGAGTATTTATTTCCTTTACAAATTTATCCGGAATTCCCCGCATTTCAATCTCAAAGCCTATAAGAGATAGTATAAAAGATTTTAGTACGAGAACTTTACCGTCAAAAGTAAGATCTCGAGTCTTCCACACTTCCAAACAGCTCTTTATTTTTTTTATTTTTTCTAACCAAATGGAATCAACATCAATATTATATCCATGTAAAACACCCAGAGCCTTAATAGGTTCCCGTGTCCACTTTATTTTCTTAAATTTTGGAGTATTATTTTTCCATCTACCCAGATACATCCCAACTGTCTTATGCAGGTTCATTTTAGCCCCAGATGCTTTTTCATAAATATTCAAAATTTCAAAAGTTTCTACTATAGACTCTTCAGTTTTATTCAAAATTTGTGTATCGTCAGCAAACATATTTAACTTCGATTCAACTTCGGGGTTATTTCTAGACGGTAATTTTATGCCAACGATTTTTTCGTTTTGTCTTATAGTAGCTGCAAGTGGTTCTGCCTGTAGAATATATAACATAGGTGCAATAGGACACCCCTGACGCAAAGATCTAGAGATAGGGATAAATTTTGAAATGAAACCATTTGTTTGAATACATGTAATACTATTTTTGTAGAGCATATGAACCCATCCACGAAATTTTTCACCAAAGCCAAATTTTTGTAAACATAAATCCACCCAGCCCCACTCTGTCCTGTCAAAAGCTTTTTGTTGATCCAGGAAAATTATAGCCCCTTCTTCGTCCGTCATTTCAGTATAGTCTATTATATCCTGTAACAGCCTATTAGCGTCAAAAATCTGTCTACCTTGAACGAATCCTTTTTGATCTGTATTGATAATTTTAGGTAGGATCCGTTTCAACCTTTCTGCCAGTAATTTACTAATAATTTTGTAATCGTTATTTAATAAAGTGATAGGCCGCCAATTTTTAATGTCTTCCCTCTCCCCGTTTTTATACATAAGCGTTATCATACCTCTACTTTGCGACGATGCTAAAAATTTCCTCTTAAATATTTCTTGAAGTACTTTAATAAAATCATCCCTTATGAGATACCAATACTGTTTATAAAATTCCGCTGTGATGCCGTCTTCCCCAGGTGATTTATCGTTTTTTAATAATTTAACAGCCTGATCAATTTCACCATCTTCAATATCACAATCGCACTCCTCTTTATCTTCGTTATCTAATTTATTTTCAATATTTCTCACTAATTTTTCCGCCGCTTCCCTGTCCCACCCTTCGGAGGTGAAAAGGTTTTGATAAAAATTGACTTGTTCACCTAAAATAGATTCTATGTCCGATTTATACCGTCCGTCTGTCGTCTTTATTCTAGTCCACCTTTTTTCCTGTCCCCGCTTTTTTTCTAAACCAAAAAAATATTTAGTAGATTTCTCCCCCTTTTCATACCAATTAACTTTTGACCGTATTCGAGCTGCTTCGGATTTTTTATTGTAGAAAAGTTTAATTTTTTCACGCAAACTAGATATAGTTTGTAAGTTATCTGGATCATTTTCTAAAATATTTTCTAGGTCCTTTTCTAGTTTTATTATGTCATTTTCTTTTATACTAAGTTTCTTAGAAATTTCTATTGCAATATTTTTTATCTTAACTTTTGAGAACTCCCACCATTCGATAATATCTTCAAATTTTTCAGTCTGATTCCTCCAGAATTTCCAAAACGTTTCAAATGTATTTTTAAACAATTCTGTGTTCAAAATACTATTATTCAATTTCCAAGAACCCGGACCGCGTTCATATACTTCAAATTTGAATCTTACAATAACACCGTCGTGGTCACTATACGGAAAATGTGTAACTTTCACGTTTTCCGTGTTTGGATCTAATTCTTCACTAATAAATATATAATCTAACCGAGAATGAGAATTTCCCCTACTAAATGTATACCTCTTTTTTAAAGGGTATCGTTTACGCCAGATATCAATAAGACTATTATTTTCAATAAAATTTTGTAGTTCAATTGCCCCTATATCCGGCCGAATCGGAATAGGTCTACGATCTAATGTTTTTGATAAAGTACAATTAAAATCGCCAACAATGCAGTTTTTCTCGTCTGAATCAACAGAAGTAAAATTCCGTATAAATTCTTTCCTTTCCGCCGCCCCATTAGGGCTATAAACATTATATACTTTTAAATAATTTTCCTCTGATAGTTTTATTGATATAGCTAATTTTCTTCCCGAGCCATCACGTAAGATTTCTCGTATATTGTAAGAAAGATTTTCTTTAAATAGAAAAGCTACCCCCCTTGAGGCGCTAGTACCATTATTCCAAATACTTGAACCTCCCCATTCACTTTTCCACTTGTATTCCGATTCGGCTGAGCAATGTGTTTCCTGTAAACAGGCAATATCAATATTTTTGTTTTTACACCAATGAAAAATTGCATTACGTTTTTTGTCGTCAACCATACCATTAACATTCAAAGTAGCTATAGAAATTGACATGATTTGTTTTCATAAATGTTATTTCAACCATGACTATGTACATTTCAATAATCAATACGTCACACATAAACAGCAATGACAAAAGTATACACAATAATTGTTTGTAACTTAAATAAGTAATACAAATACA
Organism: Botula fusca; assembly: GCA_028566455.1. NCBI lineage: Eukaryota > Metazoa > Mollusca > Bivalvia > Mytilida > Modiolidae > Botula > Botula fusca. The sequence continues at coordinate 7,775 of JAOXYH010088884.1, forward strand.
GTGTTGTGGAAATATATTTACAGATTTTTTTTTGCATTTTGCTTTTATCAATATACACTTGTTGTGAAAACAATGATTGTCAGTTTCTGAGAAAAAAAAAATAACATCACTAATTGTGTTTACCCATTTTTGGGATGGGTCTTTCAATAGAGTCTGGTGTGGAATGACTACTTCTTATACGTTTTCTACATTGTGGCGTTTGATAGTTTTCAATAACCTCTGAATTGAAAAAATCTACAATGATTTCGCCCATTAACTGAGCACCAGCTACATTTACATGTACACCACTATGATCATTTATATCATACAGATTTTTGTTTGGTACATCATTTGGTGAAAACTCAGTCCACATATCTATAAATTCAAGATTGGGTTTGATTTTACACATTTTCTTCATAAAATTGTTTACAGAGCTAGTAGCTGAGTTCAAAGTTTGTATATTTGTGCTTTTACCCCTCCTTGGTAGGATACTACACAAACCAATAACTGCCTTAGGAAACTTGCTTTTAACCTTATCTATTGCCCTTACCACACCAATATTTACTTGGTTATTGTCATTTTTGTGTTTTGAGATATCATTTGTGCCTAGGCACATCACTACTTTATCAACACTATGACAATGTACAATATCATCACTTGTCTCAAGTAGGGTGTCAATTTGTTCTAATGTAGATCCTGACTTTGAGATATTGTATACTGTGGGATTGTCAAGTTCTAACCTACCACAATTGGATGCACCAAGAATAACATTTTGAGTTAATGTTGGCTGATTGTCAAAGTTATTGGTTGGAGGAGGGCCATTTTCTTTATTATCACTAAAAAGTTTTAGTCTGTATGTTTCATCAGCTGACTGACTGACTTCGTCATTGTTGCCCTCACGGCCTTCACGTATTTCGGCAGCGTATTCTCCGTAATCTTCTAGATCGGTAAGCGGGCAGTTTCGCTGAATATGCCCCTCCTGTTTACATTTAAAGCAGACTTTCCCAGTGTATGGACAGTCCTTGATAGTATGTTCATGACTATTACAACGGAAGCACGCCTTCTGTTTCGGACCTGTTGATTTCTCACTGCAGCGGTATGACGGATGGTCCGTGCGTGAGCAGTATCTGCATTCCGTTCTGTTATTGTCAGCGAATAACCGAACGCTAAATCGTCCGAAATTCGTTGTATGCGGTATAATGGGAACACAGTTAACAATTTGGATATATCTTGTCCCTGTTTCGATATCTGTTCCCTTTATAGTACCTCGTCTTAAGGACCCCTGTACAATTTCACCATACTGCTGCATGTGACCACATAACACCGTGTCACTTAATTCGTATGGAGCATCTTTTATAGTAATATTGGTCACTTCTCGTTCAACGTCAAGCATTTTGATATATCTATTATTTAATTCCATTCCCCTGGTGAGCAGTCGTATTTTTGCTTGGGGTTCATTAACTGTGACTATACAGTCTCTTTCAGTGATCTGAATTGATTTTATAGATGTTTTGTCTATGATTTTTTCTACTGCTATAAGCACATCACTGTGTGTCAGACCCCTGAGGAATTTTGTTCCAAAATGAACAGACAGGCTTCTGTTGAGAAGGGGGGTGGTTTGTTTATCTTTGGCGACCGCCATTATGGCTATGGGTGGGATACGGGGTGGATAAATAAATACTAATAATGTCAAATTCCACCTTCAAATCCGCTTTTTATAGTTATGGAATCCTAGAATATCCAACTAGAAACAACACCACACCACATATTGTAATATAGGACGAGTAGAATAAGTTCATATAAATTTTTACTCGGAGCCTATCGAAACAACGACCGAGCACATCAAGGGCACACAACTCTTCCGCACTTTGCATATTTAATCACTTTCTGTTATAGGTTCCATGGGATCTGTCTACTCGCAGCAGTTGTGGTTTTTACAGACTCAGACAGAAAATCAGCCAAAGCTTCCACCAAAGAAGAGATGCATAGACTCCTAGGGTGCCTCTGATGTGACTTTCTCCCGTACTACGTTTTTGTGTCGTTTCTTTTAAGTATCAACGCTATAGGGTTCGCGTGGATATAAATAAAGTTTTCTAACTTTTTTTTGTATTTATTCACTACAGTTCTTGCAAACCTGCGTCGCTCCCCTCTGTCCATTCAATCGTCCTTTTGTCCTATTGCGAAACTTGAGAGTACAGATTTTAAGTAAACTGAAACTCGAGTGTCCATTCCTTATTGTCAAAACTTTGCTCACCGATTGAATGTACATTTTATCGTTTGATTGAAAAGGGGTTCAAAGCCATTTTCAGCTTTATCTTTGTCAGCTTTAGTGGTGGAGGAACTGTCGACCTTGAGCGCCCATGTACAGTCGAATGACCATTTCTTTGTTCACAAACGGAGCGCAAACTTGCACCACAAAGGTGATAGGCTACGGTGGTTTTACAAGTAGGCTTAAAAATGTTAAATCGACTACCTTAATCACTCGGCCACCCAGGCTCCGAATGTACATTTGAAGCTTGATTGATGATTGTTGTTTGCTTAACGCCACGTCAGCAATATTTCAGCTATATATCGTGGCGATACATTTGAAGACGTGCTCTTATTTTCAGCTGATTGTACGTCGGCCAGACATGCAGGTCCAGACCGACTTTGGTGTTGATGAAAAACTGGATTTGATGTCGGAGATGACACCCCATCTCCGAAATAAACTAAGAACATCTGAAGGTCGCAACACAATCCCTAACAAAGTGGAGCCCAACCCTATGAAGCAATGAAACCTTAAATGGCCCAACAAAAATAACCAAGTGGATAAGTCTTGGGACACAAAATTATATCTAATCGGATACGGTATAGGAACTAAAGAACACATGCTTGTGTGCATATTTCCCGACCACTTTGGGACAGGCGCAAATAATATGCATAGGGGTTGAACAAGTTTAGTTGGATTCGATCCTCCTCGAGTATGGTCAAAG
>JAOXYH010088993.1:0-10725 GCA_028566455.1 Botula fusca
GCCATGATCCTAACTATTTCAGTACATGTAGAACTAAACCAAACACTTAAACAACTCTCCTGTAGAGGAATTAACCAGCCCTGTACAAGCAGAACTAAACGAACTACATCTCAGCTATTCTCCCATCAAGAAGTAAACCCTCTACCTTTACCACCTACATGTATAGCCACAAGAGGTCTTAAAGCAACCTATTTTACAGTCAGTTCAGGTTAATCAAAGTCTTTATACCTTGCACATGTGACTTCACATGCAAATGCAGTTCATTGGCATCAAGCAAGGAATAACACAGTGCTAGCTAGCTTTGAACTTGCAGTGAGGCTTCACTCATTGTTTAAGTCCTCAAAGTGACTTTTAGTTTAATTTGCTCCTGTATTTATCAAATGTTGTCATATAGAGTTATAACAACACACATATTTCCAAATACTACTTCAAACAAAATATCTACCAATATATATGGGAACCTAAAGCCAAGGAGGTGAAGTTGAGAAATCTAGTATGGCATCTTAATGTTAGTATTAATCCAGACATAAAGGATATCTATCTTATATCAGTTAATATTAATGAAAATCATTCAGTTTTATTTGGTTATGATGATCCTGCCATAAAACATGGTTATCATAATATCATCTTCAGCAATAAAAATGTCATATAATAACAACTGATATCTGATGTGTAATAACTGTATTATCTAATGATGGGGGTTTCTTAGTGTTTTGTATAACACTTTCCAAATTATGAATCTCTTCCTAACCATCGATTTTGGGTAGTCAAAGTTCGAACTCAGCAAGAAAATTTTCCATCTTAAAGAAGGTGGGGTTTTTAGGAGTTGTTCTTTTGCATCATGTCCGTGGAAATTCGACTGCTGCAAATGAAACTCCATATTTCCATACTGAGTAAGGTTGTTGTAATATCAAATCTTTGATCATTTCATACAGGGTTGATATATGTGTATAAAAGAACATCCATCTAATGTTTGCACAAATCTTGTTTAACCTGATTAAAATTTGGTGTCATAAGAAGTGCTCAACATATCAAACTTGTAAAAAGCTCACAGAAGCTCAGTCCTGTAGGAATGAATTTTTTTTCATTTAAAATGAACTGCATTGTCACTCTGTGCAATGTGACAGTTTTATAAAGCTTAGTATGTAGACGTTTCAATACCTTCAGATGTTGTGTCATAAAAATGCTTATAAAAAGCTCTCAGAAACTCAATCCTAGCGGAATATTTTTTTTCATTTAAAACTAGAACTGCATCACCATAGGCTTAGATTTGCCATTAACAAGCAGATAATGTCATTGACAACATATTAATACCATTATCTATTCAACAGAACTCAATAAAATGGTGTATACTTATTATAACATGGCACATCATGTAACTATCCAGGGAATTCACAATATAATGCATTCTTTCCATTAAAACATGGTTTCTCGGCAGCCTTGTCAACAACTGAATTATTAATTCATTAATTTATTTATTCACCTGTAATTCTATTATTGTACAATTTCTGGTTGTATGACCATGAAAACGTGTTAGTATTAATAAAGTCTCCTAAACAAAGTCAAAATATAATTTCATACCGAGGAACGCCATGCTTATTACTGGCTTATTACTGTAAATTTGGAAATTAATTCATGCACTTATTTTTGCAATTTGGGAGATCATTCTCCAGAACACTGTGTTTAATCAATGCAACTGTGTTAATTTCCACTGACCATTTATGCATATATGGGAAATAAAAATGTGAGTTCTATTAATTCAGAGGACAACTGAATCACATTTTTTGCAATAATAAAAACATTGCAAAATTTCTGAATTTACAGTATACAGTGGAACTGCAATGGCTCAAATACCATGGATGTCTTGAACTGATCTTGCAGTCCCTTTAATAAAGTTTGAACATAGTTCAACACTGATAGCTCGAACACCCCTCTGGTCAGTCCCTTGAGTGTTCGAGCCATCAAAGTTAGACTGTATTACTGATTGTTACTGTGCTCTATTCATTGTTTTACCACTGACATAGGATTTAGGGTGAGATAGGGATCTCATAAACCAGTTGACCCCACCACATTTCTATGTGGCTGTCCCAGGAATCTGTATTTTCAGTGGTTATTCTTTTTTTTCCTGTCATTTGTATGTATTTCAGGGAAACAAAGTGTGATACATTTCCTACCGATTTTGATACATCGAATGTGCACATTTCGTAAATTAATTACTTGTTAGCGATACCAGGGACCAAAACTTTGGAAGACAGTGACAGCTATGACAAAATGTCTGAAATAGGAAGCCAAAACCATCTATGGATAGAGCTTTGCATGAGGGAGATAACTCCATAGTTTTATCAAATTCTGTGGAATTTAAACATGTTAAATTTAAAAGTATTATTTCGGGCTAGTACCTAAAGTACTAGTTACTGAGCTGGTGATACCCTCGGGGACTAACAGTCCACCAGTAGTGGCATCAACTTGATGATTATTTTTTTTCTGTCAGTCTGGTTGGATATTTGACACATTTTCAGGGTTATTTTGAGCCTGATGTATATGGAAATCCATACAGTGACATACCTCCAGATGTTGTTGATTTTGTTTTCTCATTGACGCTTACCCCATATCCTAGCATTCTGATACTACGATGACATATTTTTTATCAAATAGAGGTTCTGATGTTTATATATGATTAGTTGAATTAATAAATTAGAGTTCTAACAAGGTCATTGAATTCCACAATTAACTACTGGGATTCCAACCACTCAAAAATGTAAGGATCTCTTTTCCTTCAATTATTCAATTTGAAAAAAAATAATAGTGTTTATGAAGTTGTAACAGTAGAGCTTGAATTATCTTTGCACCACCAGGGATCGAACCTGGAACACCTGGCACAGTAGTCCACTGCTCCACCAACTAAGCTAAAGGAAATCACCACAGTTAATGGAGGATATTGTAAATCTATTACTGTTCTGTAACCTTGGGAAGGAGCACTCCCATTACACTCTTTCCCCCTACAGAGTCATCATACCATGATATGACCATATATCAACCACTCAAGTCAACCCGACCAGTATTTCCACCTCTGGCCATCGTGGGTTATAAGTCAATAAAGCATATGTCTCCCAAAATCACCAACTGCACCTACTGTACCACCGAAGATCAAACCCGGAACCTTTATCAATAGTCCATCGCTCTACTAACTGGGCTATTAAAAGGAGATCTCTACTGTAGCACAGGTAATGCAGGGTGTTATTCTATAACCTGGGGAAGAACCACCCCAATTAAAAAATTTGACATTTTTTCCGAATTTCATATTTGTCAAAAAGTACACATAGTTCTTAAACAAACTGTTTTCCCTTTTTAAGCCAGTCTTACTGACAGTCTACCTATCACATATTCTCCAAGATTTTTGTCCTCCCGAAAATCAATTCTGAAAATTCCAACGACCTACTAAATGAACAGACTGTATCCAATATCTAACAATTTACTTTTTTTAGACACCTGCTGTATTCTTTGTAATTGTGTCTTAATTCCATCTGTAATCCTTGGAAATACAAATTTGTATAAAAATCTATATCAGACATGAAATCTTTAATGCAGTAAGATTCTTGTCAGAAATTGAAAATATTTGTGCGGATGTTCTGTCTGGAGTCTATTGTCAGATGTTATGGCCATTCCGTGATGTTAAATGACTTGTTCTTCGTTAAAACAGAAAATAACCGGTTGTCACAATATAGTTTAACTATTGTCATAGTGGTAATGTGTGCAATAAATATTATGACACATTATATGAACACAATTATGTCAAAATATTGTTAAAAAAAAGAAAATTAATTTATTCCAGACATCCTTTAAAGCAAATATCCTGCATAAATCTTCCTTAAGTGTTGCAGTGTCTTTCCGTAAAATTCAGCATACATAATTAAGGATTGCAGAAACAAGTGTGCAAGGCCACTAAGTTAAGTAAATTTTTCACAGTTAAGCTGTCTACCAAGCAGGACTTAATACCCTTGATGGTGAACTTGGGTTAAGGTCATGATACCCATGAAGGTCACAAGAAATGTTTGTGCAAAAAATGAGCTGCCCCCTTGAAAATGCAAAGCTTTGACGGATATGCTGTCTCAGATGGACAGACAAAGTGATAAACCTTACTGAACTTCACGACTGTTTGCACTATATTTTGTGTGAACTGTAATTTCTTCAGCCACAAATAAGGACAACCAAAAACAAAACGAAAAATGTCAATGTTTCACTTGCATTCATGTCCTCATTTACACAGCAAAACCTAAGACTTTCTGATTAATTCAATGCCCTGATCACTTCTGAAAATCCTGTTTCACATTTTGTTCATGGAACGGTATGGCGCTATATTTACAATACATTCTGTAACACACAAGATCAAGTCTTTGTTCATTACTCTAGTTAATTCTTGAAATAACGACTTTTGTCTTCACATTACTGGAAGACTTGGTCCTTTGTTCTTGTTGAAATTCAAGTGAGGATTTCTATGGCAACTAATGACTACAAACAATATTTGGTCTAGACAATTTACAATAAAATCCTGGATGAAGACATGAACTATTAAGTCCTCCAAGATAACGATGTCATTTAATGAGAAACTGACGTTCCGATATCGTTTTTATACAGGTGTGATAACGAATACAATTTTCTACCTGACACATCAAAGGCCTTATGTACCTGAATGTGCATGATTCATTCTGATAGTGATCTAATAAATAGATTTTTAACGATGTGAAGCTTTGTCTTTAGAATCGTATGTTTTGAATCTGTTTGATTTTCCTAATTCGGCCATCATAATGACATTTTAGGAAACAAAGTCGGCAGGATGTTTTGTTCGCATTTGCCATTATACTTCAAATCTAGGAACATTTGATAAAATTGAAATGACATTTAGCAGACTTAACCTTTTACTGTAATAATCGATTTTGGGTACAAGATAATAAAGATTCTGATAAAAACAGCAAGGGACAAATGAAGAAAAAAAATAATAAAACGCAGAAAATTCACTCCTTGCCCACTCTGATAAACTTTTTCGTATCTGATGCCTTAGACACCCAAGTGATCTTTTGATCAGCTTATGCTTTTTGATGTTATTTATGCCATGTTGGTTTCAACATTTCAACTTTTGTAAAAGAGAGGAACAAAGTCCCTCAATTTGCACAGCAACCAATGCTACAATGTACCAGAAATAACTATTAAAGTCAGAAACGACAGCCAATCCCCTCACACATGGGTGGGTCACTTTGACAGTACTTTAACAAAAGTCGATCAAGCATAAAATGTAGGTCAAAGTGACCCAATTGTTGCATAGCTGTTCAGTACTATCCAAAATGCAACCACTGATGAAGTTTCAAGTCTATATGCCATATACAGACCTGCTAACCCAACCCGAGTAAAAAGAGTAATGAGTCTGAAATCTGTGTGCAGTGACCCTATAACCAATGAAAATGTCGATCTTGAGAGAGGCAAACTAAGGCTTACAAGAAATTTGTGATGAACTGTTACTTAAGGATACCCCTGCTACCCATCAAAACATGTTGAGTCATGACCAAAAACCATTTTATTGACACTAACATAATGACTAGTCAGAAGTAAAAACAAAAATTCCCAACAAAAATCAAGCCAATTGAACAAAAATTCCACACTTTTTGAAAAAGAGTAATTTGAACAATCAAAGAGTAGAAGAGTAATTTAGACCTAAAAAGAGTAGAAATTACTCCTAAAGAGTAATGGTTGGCAGGTCTGCATATATATGCCATATAGCAAGTAAGAGAAATGGATCTTTACGCAAACAATCAAGCATGAAATGTATGTCAAAGAGACCCAGTTGTTGCATGGCTATTGGTTACTATCCAAGATGCATATGCTGATGGAGTTTCAAGACTATTCACCATATAGTGTTCAAGAAAACAAATGGATCTAAATGCAAACTTTAACCAGAGTTGATAAAGCATGAAATGTAAGTTAAAATGACCCAATTGCTGCATGGCTGTTTGTTCTATCCAAGATGTACATGTATCTACTGATGAAGTTTCAAGGCTATATGCCATATATTACTCAAGAAATGGACCTTAACACAAACTTTAACAAAAGTCGATGAAGCATGAAATGTAGGTCAAAGTTGCCCAATTGTTGCATGGCTGTTCGTTACTAGCCAAGATGTATTCACTGATGAAGTTTCAAGACTATATGCCATATAGTATGCAAGAAATGGACCTTAACTCAAACTAACCGTGACAGACGGATGAACAGACAAAGTGCTATATCCCCTCCCCAACTCTGTTGGGCGAGGGAATAAAAAAGATTTTAATGCAGCAATAGTAAAGTTTAAAATACCTGAATAGTTCGTTATATATTGATATGTAATGCACTAAACGACAAAGTAATTGCTACGGAAGGGGGGTAGCTTAAAACAGCCAGTACAGATGATCCAAAGGGAATCTACTTCTCAGGTCAATTCTTGGTCAGCTTCAGTTAGTAATTCACTTAAAAATCATAAATATCTAGTCTGTTTTGATTGGGTAATGTCCCTTTGTACATCATGTACATTGCTTACTTTTTGCTAACCTTTTATTGATATCTGGAAATCCAGGACGAAAATTAAAATGTTTTAGTTTATATATATAATTGTCATAATAAAACTTTCTGTTAACCAGAGATGCAATTGTTTGAGGATTAACTGATTTCAGCATGTTAGTTCCTTTGATTTTCCAATTTAATTCAAGTAAACAAATTTCCATATGACTCAAAATTAATGAAACACATCTCTATGGTACTTCATTTCATTCTGTAGGTAAGTTTTCCGAGGTTCTGATTTCTGTTTTTGTACGTTTGTCTGTTATTGAAGCAAGTTTATTACATGATTGGTCAATTAATGTAGACAGTTGAAACAAATCACCACTTCCAATTACAGTAAAACTCAACAAGGACAATCAGTGACAAAAGAAAGTCAGTATTATGAGCTCATTTTGTGCAGACCATTAATGTAAATGTTGTTAAACCTCCTGTAACCTGTTTATAAACTATTTCCAGCATTTCTTTGGGTGGAATTTGCATTAGTTATAATCAAATATTAACATTATGTCAGTTTTAATCATATCCATGTAAATTTCAGCAATCACAAGTACCATGTTACCCAGATTCAAAGATAAACGAGTTTAATCAGAGAATAGATCACTTGCATGGAGAATATAAAGCATTTGTCAGGAAACTAAGGAAGCTTGATCCAAATGTCAAGGACATACCTTGGACAGAAAGAGGATATAAGAAAGGTTTTTATAATTGATTGATTTTATATTTAAAAGAAGCAGCTGTGAATCACAAATTAAAAAATAAAACTGCAGTTAACAAATAATGCCTTCAGGTGTAAACCCCGATATGGTAAAAATTCTGCATCCAACTGCTGAAAATTCAAATATGTTCTCAAATGTTTGATATGTCAGGTACATGTATTTGGACGTTCTTAATAAAAGTACCATGCTTATGAAGTTGTTGTAATATAACTAAGTAATAAATTTATAAGTGGAAAGGAAGATTGACATTAATACATGTACACATGTATATATTAACTTTCTAGAATTTGTTATAAATCCTTATTTGACTTAATGTTTCTCTTACAACATGGATACATAAGTAAGTCATAACATACATGTAGCTGTGTTATATAGAAGTAGAATGACTGTGCTATCTATATCACAGAATTTTCTGATTTGTTTGATTTTAGGCGTTGAAAACAGCAGGAACATTCATTGTGAACAATCTACAGGTAACTGCAAACAAAGGACAAATGCTGATTCATTGGTATGTGGTCCAACAGACAAAGATTTGTTAGTGCCTTGTGAAATGTCTAATACACATTTGCCTACATGTGATTCATTGGTATGTGGTCCAACAGACAAAGATTTATTAGTGCCATGTGAACTGTCTAATACACATTTGCCTACATCATGTGATCATACAGATTCATCTTCATGTAAACACAAGGAAATAAATTCATCTGCATCATGTCAACAGACAGAGACACAACCCATATTCACACCTATTGTAACCCCTATTTTAGATGTTGACTCTCAATATAAGACAAAATATGGATATTCAGAAAGTTTCAGAATTGGGGAGGATAAATGTGATATAAGCTCAGACTTACAAGACAAACCACTAGTTTTTGAAAACAAGACTAACTCTAAAACCAGGATAGGTGGGGGCTTAAGAGATGATTGTGAAATGTCACCTAAAGATTCAAAGAAGTTGGACAATACTCTGATGTCTTTACTTCCATATTCAGATTCATCTGACGAAAATGAAGATTAAAATAACATTGTACCTACAAGTCTCTTATTGTTTTTATTGTTTTTTTACACAGTTTGTGCCAAATTTCGGTTTCTTATTCTGAAGAGAGCATATAAGCATTGTGAGGTCATTTGTTGCTGTATAGTTATTCAGACAAATAATTGCAACAAATTGCATCATCAGAATCTATTCTTGTAATCATAGTATAAAGTTTGAAACCTCTGAGCATCATAAAAATTATTTCTTCTCTGTTCATCTGTCCAAAATTATTGTCATCACAGCTCCTCAACAACATTGGATGGAAAGTTCTAGATTATACATAGATGTGCATGAAGGCAGATCATCTCGTATTGTCAGTCTTCTGGAGTTTAATTCTTCTGAGAGTTGATTCAGTTGCACTTTTTGTCCCAGTTCCCCAAAGACTTTATAGCAAATTCTTTCAGACTTTGCAAAGAGTATGAGCTGTATAAAATAGGAAATTCTGTTTCCTTCTGGAGTTACTTGCCTTCCTCCAACATAACATTCACGCGGCATAATGGATGAGGATAATACGTATACATACATAAAGTAAAAAAAGATCTTTTTCACTCAGTTTTTTCTAGGAATTACTTCCCTTGGTACTTAGGTTTGTCATAACTCCTCCAACACGGTTGAAAGAATTCATACAAACTTGGCACAAGTAGAGGATAATGTGTAAATGTGCTTAAAGAAGACATACCTCTTCCCCCCTGAGGGTTGATTCATTTGCATTGCATTCAACCTTTCAATAAGCTTTGATGACGTATTAATATTCATGAACAAATAAAATCCTGTTCCTTTTTTTCTTGGTATCACTTCTCTTGATATTTTATTCATATGCCAAATTCTTGAAATTATAACTTGTCTAACACTGTAAGAGGAAATTCAACCAGTCTGCATAAAGATTGCCAATCCTATATATATGTACGCTAAGTTGCCTATGACAGTTAGAGTTTTGAAATTATGTTCTTTGAATGGCATTTTCCTGTTCAAAGAAGAATTTTTATAGTAACCTCCATTTATAGTTCACTAAAACATTATGTAGAGGCACATGTGAACTTCACTGCTGCAAAAACAGGGGTGGCATAGTGTTTTACAAACATCCTTTTACTGTTTGGTATAATTTACTTGTTGGTATGGGAAAAGACTTAGGACGTTCAAAATATGGAGGCAAACCTGCACCTTGAACTGATGATAGGAGAAAACACATTTTTCGTTGTCACTTTACCTGAGAGTCCTTTGTTTACAAAATATATTCAGTAACAGTAAAGTACAGACTAAAGCGGTAAGTACTGTGTACTCTCGTTATATTGTCACCTTTGGGATCGGGCAGCATTTTGGCAATATATTATGAGGTAGTTAATATATCAAAGGAATAAACTACATAGAAACTATGTACTTTTGGGAAAAGTGGACCTTGAAAATCGGTTGGGATAAGTGAGAGAACGCCATTAAACAAGGCGGTATAATTAGCGAACACTGTACTACACTGGTTCCATATGACTGATCTGGAATGTCAATTCCAGTGCTCTCTAGAGGAGTTACAAAGTACATGTATTTAGTTTTGAGTCAGAAATGTAACATGCTATCATCCTTAATTAAGAGGGATTACAAAATTTAATACTGTTAAGAATTTGATTGGTTGTATTAAAATCAAATGGCAGTCTAAAATGTTAACCAGCATGAAAGACAGTTTCAATATACCTGTGTTGGCATGCTACCAATTAACAAGAGAATTTTTGGAAAAAGAAGATGTGTTTATGAAACACTGATGCCTCTGGTCCCCTGTTTGTCTGTTGCAAAAATTTTAACCAATATAATTTTGACAATTCCGGGGGCATAAAAACCATCAGTTCTTTCACAGAAAAACTCGTTATTGTGTCCACACTTTTAACTATAATTTTGTGAGGTCCATCAGTATTAATGACTTTCCTGCATTTCATTCTCATAATACACAGTTACTCTGTTTGTTATACATGTACATATACATTGTATGTTACAGTGAAACCTGTCTAATATAATACACTTGTGGGACCAGTGACAAATGTCTGATAGTGTTGGAATGCTGAGGTTTAATTCAAATGGTGTTTTAAGACACAAGACAATAAAATAGTGTCAGAATTTACAGGATGTCAGAAAATTCAGGTGACAGATTAGACCAGTACCACTATATTATATACTCTTGGACAAAAGAAACTTTGCACATCTTTGACTTGAAAACGAATCAATATAACAACATTCAGAAATTAAATTTTAAGCAATTTGAAATTTTCATACTGATAACAAATAAATAAAACACAATAAAGTTCATCCATTCTCATATTCCGGTAGAACCATTAAAAGTTTTTGAATAAAGTCAAAACTGTAATTCACAAAATGAAGTTACTGATCTGACGTGCATTTAAAAAT
>JAOXYH010089104.1:0-10723 GCA_028566455.1 Botula fusca
ATCTTGCGAAGTAAGTTATCACTTGATTGAAGAGACATGACGTAAAACAAACTTCTCCTGGTTAAAGGTGTCTATTTAGTTTCCATTGATTGTTATTTAAATCCGAAGTGGAGAAAAAATGGCTACCGTCAAAAAGTTTGCATTGCAACGTCTCCGAAGGTCATCGGTCATGTGCATCAATTGTATTTTCGCACTTCTGGGACAGCTAAAGTAGATTCTACCCCAATCTTTCCTATATTGCCATCACCGTTTACAACAATCGCATGGGCAAAGAGAGCCTTCTGATCCTCTCTCAGCTAATCATCTGTCATATACCGAAATCATCGTTTACAATAGTCACATTGGGAAAAAAAATGTACCCTTCTGATTTTCTCCCGCAAGCAAACCTCTCTATACCGATTTCATCGTTTACATCAGTCAGAGGGACAAATATAGCCTTCAGATTTTCTCCTTGTCAGCTTTTATGTGCTGCATGTATGAAAACTTATATAGTACTTCTTCAACTTTTTCTATTTATTTCATGAATGGTTACCGAGAATTAATTTATAAATTTTTGCCATAAATATTTAACAAAATCAACTGATGAAATGAAACCACGAAATGATACTGTATGACGAGCATTATGACTATTTGAAAGAAGTACGGGCAAATATAAAAGGAATCTCAGTTTTATTATTGGCCGAGAGCAGAAATCGAAATTTGTAATAGCAGTAGAATACTTTAATTAGCAGTACAAATACAATGAGCATTGCAAAGCAGGACATTAAGTAAACAACGTAACATTTAACATATTGTTATATTCTCCTGATGCAAAATAAAGATAGCAGATAGTTTTAATTATGTTCCATTTTATGATAGCAGATAGTTTTAATTATGTTCCATTTTATTTGTTTTTTACGATTTAATGTCGGGCAAAACTTTGGCTTTAGGAACATGGGGAATTTATAGGAAAAGATGTGTTAGAGAGTTTTCAAAATAAATTCCGACTTGAAAAGCTAAGATTAAAGTATTAAAATGGTAACTGTAATATTAAAGTGATAATTCCAAGTGTTAAATTGCTAATTTCATAATTAAAGCTGAAAAATTAAGATAAACATTTGTGATTCCAAGGGAATAAAATAGACGTCGACAAACAAATGCATTCAGTTAGGTTTATATACTTTAATGAGATCACAGATCAAACAAGTACCAATGCATAGGCAATATACATTATTTGCTTTCCCAAATCTTACCAAACGTTGTACATATAATGGTAAACAAACGGAAAGAACCGTGTCCAAATAGTCCAAATCTGCGTACTTTAAAACGTAGACAACATTATTCATGACTCAGAATATATATTTTCGCACGTGCAGGCATGGACAGGGTCTTACATGTACGTAATAAATATTTATAGTGTGTTGAACAGGCAACACACGAAGGTTATTGATCGTGGTGACATTTGTTGTTTTTTGTACCATAAATACATTATTATACAATATAATTACTCAATATGTCAATGAACTGTAGGTTTTGACACATGATTACATAACTTCCTTTTATGGAACTAAAAGGGCAAATACAAGTACTAAAGATGTCTTGCCTAATTACTCCGGAAGGGGCTTCTTGTATACTGTGGATTCATTATTTTTCATATGATATCAATTTTCATGGATTTCGTGGTGACATATAAACCAAGAATTTCAGCAGTCAATGAAATACAAACGTGTAGTTGCTTTTATAATAGAAAATAATGAAACCACAAAATTAAATATCCTCGAAAAAGCATTTCTTTCCTCAAACCACGAAAATTGGTACCCACGAAATAATTGATTCTACAGTTGTAGATGATTGGTTGACTCATGTCTTAACATTTGAGTAAAATCATCTCATCCGTAGTGTGACATGACATCTGTTTTTGTACATAATGAGAAGGGGCTTTGCTCACTGCAAGTATTATTTATTTGTCTAGGTCGGTAATTGCTTTGGATGCTCTAGTTTTCTCTGCCACCAAAAACACCACTCAAAATATCTGGAAAATTGCGTAAGGCCATTATATAACCGCCACTTCTTTCGCACATTTTTAAAGTACCTTCGTACATTGACCTTAACCTAAAACATTGAAAACGGTGGACAGAGAGAGTCAATAGAGATTTTTGTATAAATAAACCTCTTTTTTTAACTTCATATGACGTGTCCCAGTGACTCAAAATTTCAAACTCTTTACAGAGTATTGTTACTTTTGGGATAGTTATGACTCTTAAGGTAGCTCGGGTGTCTAAAACTGAGCATCAATCTTTTGCATCTGGCAAAAATCTGGTTTTCATATGAAAATTCGATAAAATTGATGGAATATAGATTAACCATGACTTATTTGAGAGAAGTAAATGAGCAATATACAATAAAAAGATGTCCCTTTGAAATTTTGTATTTTCCCTTACTTTTCAGGGGCTATAATCTAAAATTTTCCCTTACTTTTCAGGGGAGATAATCTACAATGTATACAGAAATGATAGGAAAAAATCACATATTCTGAAATATTTCAAAATTTTGATCGGGGACCCCTATTTTTTATTTGGTATTGTAAAAGTGCTTTGAAAAATATAAATTCTCTTAAATTTTGATAAAATCTATGGAGTAGATTTTTTTAATTGAAAAAAGCATTTTTTTTTCTCTACAAAGCCTATATAAAAAATGAAACAAAGTCAATATTGAACAATTTTTAATCATCGGAAAAATGAGACCAGTGACCTATTGTTTTTATGTTGAAATTTTAATGTACATTTGATAAACTAACTCAAAGAAATTTTTTAAAAATCTATGGATAAAAATTTAGACCCCATCTACCTTAACAGAAAAAATGCTTAGACAAGGAATCAACATTTTGATAGACGTCTCATATAAATTTATTACCTCGGAATTCTCTTGCCGATATTTGAAATTAAACAGCATTTAAAGTAAATACAGAGCAATCGTTTTGAATAATTAGAAAACCACGAAACTCAAATTTCACAGCTCGTTAAAATGTGTGCCGTTTCAATAAGGTCGATATATTTATCGGAATGTGTTATTACCGAGTTTGACATTTTGTGAAGATCCGCATTAAGGCTGCAAGGTCCATGCATTTTTTGGAAAATGGCAGTCCTAAATTTGACATTAATTTTGTAAAGATCTTTGTCGTGTCAATTAGATCGAGGTATTTTTTGGAATAAAACATTACACAGTTTGACACTTTTTGCCGTAAAGTTTATACATTTTTCGGAATGTGACATTTCTGAATTTGACATTTTGTGAAGATCTCTGTCGGGGCAATAACGGCAATACATATTTGGGAATCATGTTACATTTCTCAATTTGACAGTCTGCGAAGATCTGCATTGTGCAAGTAAGGTCAATACATTTTTCGGAGTGTGACATTTCTCAATTTGACATTCTATCAAGAGCTGTATTGTGTCAATAAGGACAATACATTTTTTCAAAATGTATCATTCCTGAGCTTGACAATTCGTGAACACCTGTATCGTGCCAATGTGACAATTCGGAATTTGGCGCTAAACCGCACGACAGGTGTTGCTAGAAAACAGAAGAAAGTCACTGTGGATTAATTGTTTTTCGTGGTATTTCAATTTTCTTGAATTTCGTTAGTATTGACAAAGAACGAATTTAACATATTCATATTTTACATATTCAACGAAATATAAAATTTTGTTTGTTCTAACAAAGAAAAAAATAGCACGAAACTAGTACCCTCAAACATTTTCTGGAATCTTCAAAATGGTATCAACGAAAATAAATGAATTCACAATACCTTGTCGATGCGCGTGGTCTCGGTCTATCATGGATTTTTTCGGTTGATCTGTGCTTGCATATAAAATTGTTTTAAAAAATTTAGATTTCTTGATGTCAACAAAAATTTTCCAAGATTAAGTCTAATATTGAAAGCATTATTATTACGGACACATCAGAAAACTCTACGACACTGAATAAAACGTGGAACCTAATAACATCTGCTGTGTTCTATAGATTTAATTTGCAGTTAAATTTAAATTTATTTATTCTTTCTTATTTTCTGTCAGGCCGTACCTCAGATATTAAAAGAAGACAGAAAAATTGAGTGGCTAATATGCATACGAATCGAAATAATATCAACGCAGTGTTAATTATGTTACAGAAATAATACCTAACAACTTACATTAACCAGAAAGAAAAATCATCAGTATGAGCTAGAGTAAGTTACTCTTTATTCGTATTATGTGTTTTTTTTAAACTGCGTTAATTTGATGTGGGCTGCAGTCTTTAAGGTATATATCCCATATTCTTTCTATTAAATATACAAACAATCTAATGATACATTATATTCTGATTTTGTGGAATGGTTGTATTCGATACAGCTGTTCTTGACACGAGTGTATGTATGCGGAACAATTTGATTTTCCAGAACGCCAAGAACATAACACTCGGAACATACACTTGTTCCGAGAACAAACTCCTGCTGACAGATGGTGTGAAGACCGAGAACAGCTCTAGAAAATGGCGACCAAAGGAGAAGATGGGACAGAAGCTGTTTGCTTTTGAACATGAATAGATTCTTAAAGTTATTTTTATAATCCATGGAACATAACATGCAAATCAACAATAATACGAAAATATAATTCAGTTGCCTCGATGGTAATTAGACATCCAACAATTTCCATTTCGCGAGTTTCACGAACGCCAAGAACACAACACTTGGAACCTACACTTGAATCATTTTCTGTTTGAGAATATCTTAATTTCCCACCTGTTACGTTCTTGCCGTTCGGGAAAATTATTTTTGACACAAGTGTGCGTTCTGAATTACCACGAATCATGTGCACATTTTGTAACTTAATAACTCGGACGCAATTCTAAGGGTCAAAATTTTGGAAGACCTTACACTGTAACTGTTAACAAAAAATTTAAGGCGAACATATGCCAATGACTCAAATAGTTAGCTGAAACCATCAAAAGAATCCATAATTCTTTATTTCTTGGATAAAAAACATGGAATCCATCAGACTATGTCCTCACAAATCTATCTCTTGCAAACTTGGGCTTTGTGGATTTTGTTCCAGCGAATTTATTCCTAGTTTGTTTTTCTGTTTGAAGTGATTTTATGTAATCATCTGATAATCCAAGAAACTGAAATATATCCAACTTAGAATTCCTTCCGTTTTCCTTCTCCATATCATCGCCAATAGGTATAGAGTGTAAGAAGCGATCTGTTTTGAACTGCTTTGCAGATGTTACAAGAAACGGGCGGTTTGTGTCAAATGTAGGTGGTATTGTCGGCACGGGACGTTTTCTCTTGGTCTTGTACTTAGATGTCTTCCGGCTTTTCCTCTTTGGTTTATTTCTTTTTATTGGTTCTTTTCTTAACAAGGATCGACTACTTGCAGATTTTTTCGGTTCTGAACTGTGTTTGACGCTCTCCTTTGGCTTTGATTTGTGTTTCACGCTTTCCACCAGCTTTAATTTCGGGACTTTATCCCTATTTTTGCTGCTTTTTCTGTTGACATCTATCACATCTGTTTTAACTAGTGATGCATGTATCCTGTCAGCCTTAATTTTCTTTGCTTTGATAAAATTGGTATCAATGTGTTTTGATTCAATCAGTTTTGCCCTTAAAAGCCCCTTATCATCGTTCCCTCCTGGTGGAATTGTTGGCGTTGGCAATGGCTTTCTATGCTCTAGTTCGCGATCGGGGTTATGCCCTGTTGGTTTGTGCTTTGAGGGATGAATCGGTTTATGTCCCGGTTTGTTATCGGGTTTGTGCCCTGTTGGTTTGTGCTTCGACGGATGATCCGGTTTATGCTCTGGTTTGTGACCGGGATTATGCCCTGTTGGTTTGTGCTTTGAGGGATGATCCGGTTTATGCTCTGGTTTTTGATCGGGATTATGCCCAGTTGGTTTGTTCTTTGAGGGATGATCCGGTTTATGCTCTGGTTTTTGATCGGGATTATGCCCTGTTGGTTTGTGCTTCGACGGATGATCCGGTTTATGCCCCGGATTGTGATCGGGTTTATGCCCTAATGGTTTGTGCTTTGAGGGATGATCCGGTTTATGCTGTGGTTTGTGATCGGGATTATGCCCTGGTGGTTTGTGCTTCGACGGATGATCCGGTTTATGCCCCGGCTTGTGACCGGGTTTATGCCCTGTTGGTTTGTGCTTTGAGGGATGATCCGGTTTATGCTCTGGTTTGTGATCGGGTTTATGCCCTGTCGGTTTGTGCTTCGGGGGACGTTCCGGTTTATGCTGTGGTAGACTAGGTATAGGTTTTGGCCTCTTTCGCCGCGTTACTGTGATTAATTTTGCCCTAATATGTTGAGCTCTTATTTTGTCAGCTGCTATCTTGTCTGCATCAACAGAATTTGCGGAGATATCCCCAGCTGTAATGTCTTTAGCTTTAATTTGTCCAATATTTACGCCTGCCTCAGATGCAGCTCTCCTGTGCCTTCTATCACCATCAACAGATTTGACAAGTGTTGACATAAACGAACCTGAAAAATATAAAGCCAGTTAACCTTGAATTAAAGAAGTGTATTACTGAGATAATAACAATTTTGTAATCAATAGGAAAAACGATAAAGGAGCTTCGATGACCTTAGTGACACATATTTTGCCCCCAAAAAGGATTTGCAATGCTATTTTGAATAACTAACGATCGTATTCACATGAAATATATAATTGTACTAGTACATTTTTATACAACTTCAATAACTGAACGGCAGAAAAACAAATGTACATTTTGAATTATTCTTAATTCAGATGTTTTGAACTTTAAATGATGAGACCTATAACCAGAATTGTCAAGATAGAGGGTTCTTTCATGAGCAACAACACATTATTTTCCAGCAAATCTTCAAATCTGGATAAATTTGTGGTTCTTAGGTATCCGTGCCATAATAAACCACCACGTGATCACTCGAAGTATAAACTTTACATTCTGATGTTGTTAATCATCGGTACTTATCGGCAAAACATCAGAAACAACATCTGATTTGTATATCAGAATAGTGTAAGTCATATTTCGAAATGTTGACAACTGACATGAGGTCTCTTGAATCTCACAATCGGAGACCTTAAGGCATAGTTCCTATTACATTTTAATTGATCATAGCGGCGCTATTCGTTACGTTTTGAAATGGCTAAAATTGACGCAAATCAGTTAGCTGATTAGTCATTCTCTGTGGAACACAATGTCGGAATTTTTGTCTAGTATGAACTGTTCTACATTTAAATCGCTCATTTATTTGATAATGTGTTTATTACATTCCTAAGTATAAATAACGGGACTGTCTAAGGAATATCGCACGACCAAAACAGACAGACAAAGGACTACATTAAACTAATGTACTCATAAAGGTTTGATTGGAATAATACAGTCTCATCATTTATGGTCCAAGATGTGATATTAGGCAAATGCAACATATTTTTGTTTACATGAATAGGGATTCTGAGTTGGAGTGAGGTAACTGAAGACTTTACTATGAATGCAATGAAAATATTGTTCCTGATTTTCCTTCACTTTGAAATTTGCCAAGTGTGCTTTATAGCTTTATTGATGAAAAATAAAATCAATCAGGTGGTGACTGTAAATGAGCAGAGGAAAATTCAAAATGAAGAAAAATAGCAGAGCTGTTTTGTTGTTCATCTGGAAGTAAACCTAAGGTCTTTAGCTGATGAGCAACAACGCATATTTTAAGTCAAACTAGAAGGCATTAAGCATATTCATACTCTATACTACACACCGATAAATGCTGTATCTACTTTTTATCATTTATCATCTAAAGTAGCAGTCAATATAAAAATCAGACAGGAGGTGATACATGCATATCAGAAACCAACAGAAACTAAACGTATTTTCAATTTAGGACCGATTCAGTACACAACTAGTCTCCGTTTGACATTTGAGTTCTGCACATTTAAGATAAATTGCATAGATTGTACATGAGAATGGCACTTTGCAAGAGTTATCGTTCTTGAGTTAGATGATTTCATAGTGCGATATTTGTATGCTTTAAAACAAAATGCAGATCTTGATACAGAAATTACTATGTTTATGTAAAAATATGAAGTTGGTAGACTGAAAAGGCATCTTTCGTTCGATGGGTTTTTCCACGCCTTGTATCACTTCTATCATAAGAAGAGTCTGAAGTTTATGAGGACTGGTACTTAAACGCTTCTGCAATACATGTGCCACGTCTTTCGCAATTGGCCAAGTACAAAAAATGAACCGGACTAAGAAACAGCTCCGTGTCGCATCCTTCTGTACGACTTCTTATTTTTCTCCTATTTCGAAAGAAACCTTGCATATATGGCAAACGAAAAATGCATCATAACAGAAGAATTTGGGGAAAAACTATCACATTTATATATGCAAAACCAAGAGAAAAAGATAGAAGTAAAACTTTTGAGCTTAAAGAAATTAAATTCATTTCAAAAAAGACAAACTTCGCTTTGCTGGATGGTCTCCTGATGTACCACTAATGCGATGCGACCATTCTCATATTTTTGTTAAAGCAGGTTATGTGATATGAAATCTGTGAATCATATAACAGTAACTCACATGGAATATGAGCAGCAAGACATGTAAGCCAAAAATATGTTGCTAAAAATAGAACTGGAAGAGTATCAATCTGTTTCGTAGATAGCCAATAAGGTGAATCCATAGACTAGAAATACAATCGCAAAATTTTGTCATCTCTAAAATTTGAACGACCAAAAAGGATAGGATAAAACGAACTGGATACTGGCCAGGATTAGCATTTGTCATCGCTTTAATTTCTGTCTGTGTGTCTGTGCGTCGTAGATTTTTAAGAGAACCTTGTCAAAGGCAAAGGGAGCATTTGCACTCACTTGCCGTCCACTGTCTCGTCGTCGCTGTTCGTTATCGTCATTGTTTTAAAATTTGCATTTAAAATAATCTCTCCTGAAACCTTGTCAACAAGAAAGTGACGAAATTGAGTCCTTTTGAATAAGCCGTTTGTCACCATTGTAGATCCAATGGAAGGAAACAGACAGCGATATTAACATACTTGATCAGTACTTGCAATATTATAATGATGATAATAGAGTAATGAAGAGGATATCTCGGGATGCGAGCATTGAATTACATCTAAACAAACTGTGAAGACACGAAACCAGAACTCATGAATTAATGCGTTTTTCGGACACTGAAATTTTCATATTCGAATTCAGCAGGTGGTTAACATGTATTGTTGTACTTCCCGATGTAACATTAAAAACAAAATGTAAACTTGCTGTTCTTCATCTCAAAGGCACAGTTGGGCCTTCAGCATGAAGCAAACCTTACACTTCACTACAAGTTCAAGACCGCCCCTAGCAGGGAGTACGTCCTGAAAAGAAGCTTTAATTTTTATTTAAAAGATCATTTATACAACTCTCATTTTGATTCTGATTTTTTTTTCTTCAGGATTTAATTCCCTTAGATGGCCAGACTCGTTCCGAGGGGCAAGAGCAAGACTGCCAATGTTTTGGTGTAAATTCTTTTTGTTTCAGAAAATCGTGAATTCCATGATAGTAAATTGTAAGTAAAACATGGAATTCCCTGATAATATGGCGGCAATAGGGAACGAGGTTATTCTGCTTAGAAAAATGACTCGTACAGAAAACATATTGAACAAAATCAACTTCGAAATTGTGTTACGTTTCAAACATTATTTTTATAATATTTTTGAATTTGGTAAATCATTAGATTTGTTGTTAGTATCATGAAGTAGATAAATATATATGTATCTATACTCACTTGAAACACCGCAAATTAACAAAGGCAGAAGACAAACAGCAACTTTCGCCATTTTACACAATATTTACACATTTTACATGTTACAGTAAATGTAAAATATTTGTTACTTTTCTCCCATTAATCAGTCGCTTTAAATACTTACATATAAAGCTCCCAGCAAGTTTTTTTTAATGTCGTTTATGAACATTTGGTTGTTGTTGTTTTTTGTTGATGTAAACGGGCGAATAAGAATAAAATTTGTCATATATCAATTCATAGCATGTATTAAATGGTATATAGAGCTTTATGTCTTATATGTAGTATAATTGTTCGAAATTAATACCACTTCAGACATTTTACATGTACAACGTCAGTCTTAAGGCGGATGAAATCGGAGTGCTGTGAGAAAACCGCCAGTCCAATGTAAAAATCTGACACTTCACATAATGGGTGTACCAGTCTACTTTTTCACCTTTATTCCCGGCTTGCGGATTATTTATTTTACAAAAGTTATCTACCTTTAGAGATAGTATGAACTCGGAATATATCAGACTTGCTTTTGAAAAGAAACGATAAAATTAAAGACCTCCGAAGGATAAGGATTTCCTCTACTTGCTCACCATAGTACACGCTGTTGATACTCTTCATATATGCCAAACAATTCCTAGTGTTTTTGGTGATAGATACGCAACTTTATGAAACTCTAGTACGATTTATATTTTTATGAATTAGGAAATTCCAAAACCGTACTCGCACTACTTGACCTTTTCCGTTGATAATAGACTAAAAGTTCCGAGTGTATCCGAAATCATACCGGCTCTAAAGCGAGACAACTCTTACAAAAAGGGACGGCTGCATCCCGTATACCGAAAAGAGGGAAACAAATGAATATGCAAGCAGAGAAGGGTGTTTGAATATGATGTTTTAATTTAATTTTTTTGTCCCTTAAACAGATACATGTATCTATGAGCAGTTTTA
>JAOXYH010089214.1:0-10719 GCA_028566455.1 Botula fusca
TTGGGTATATGAATTCTTGTAGGGTGCACACGTCCGTCTGACATGATGATGCACTTTATCCAATTTGCAGGAGGCAGGCGAGATATCTCTGCGTGTCAACTCTTGTTGAATTTAGATATTTTGAGAACCAAACAAATATTCAGGCACAAAGCAGAGCTGTAGAAAGAATTATTTTATGCTTGCAAACAAACAGAGTAAACAGTTCAAACCAGACATTGATAATAAAAGAAAATTTTAATTAATCTGACTGTGCATTTTTTAATTGAGAACAACATATACGCTCATCTAAAAACCATTTCTTAATTTTCTAATGCTTTAATTGCCATATTTTAAGCAATATTTCAATTATAAAGAATTGAATGTATTGATACAGCAATAAGTGTCTGGTGCGATACTGCACGAGAATGGTGTAAGGAAAATCTCTATGTTTCTTCAAATCAAGACGTTTTGAAATAGCAAGGTCTTTTGTTGGAAAGGAATGTCAGTTTGATGGCAAGGAAGGTCAGCTATATGGGCGGAAATGTTTGTTTGTTAGTACTCCTGTACATCGGTAAGTCATAACCATTTATATACATAATAAAACAATCGTTTCAAAATGTGCATTTCAAAAATGTCTTATCAATGATGCAATTATCATACAAATTTGAATCACTTCCAACAAAGGTGAAGCTTTGAGATATTGAATTAAGTATTAATTGAACTACATTGTATCTGCAGTTATGGGTCGAGAATTTATTCGCTCACAAGCGAGGGTAAGAAGCACTATAATGTAGAACAAGCATACTGTCACTTTTGAATTTTGAAACTTAATGGTAAGACATTTTTAAATCTGAGCAGGGCTAAAATGATGAGCATTTCTATTTTAAAACATCCATAGAGATACATTGCCATATCGGATATCGGGAAAAGCAATGTTAAACTATAACTACATGTATCAATTTGTAATAGATGTTTTAGTTACGAAATAAAGAGATGTCATGCATAATGATGCGCTTATTACATTATCGTTTAGGCTCGTAATCTCATTATGGTTCTTGGAAAAATTTGTCGGTGAATATCCAATCAAAATATTTTGATACCTGAAGAGTAATTTTATCTAGAAATGTTTCCATTAAAGCGATCAACTTTATTAAACGTATTTATAATGAGACCTTAACAATTGTGGAAACCTTCGATTGATTTAAAGATTTTGCACAGAAGTGTGTATTCTTTATCTTTATCAATCACAAAAAATGAATAAGCTGGATAATATGAAATTTTACTTATACAAAGGGAACTGTTTGAATCAAAATAGAGCAGTGGACAACAGATACATTGCCATTGATTCAGACAAGTTTCCTGAAGCCAACCCTCACTTCATCAAACATGCAGAGGTGATAATAAATCTAGCAAATACCTATAACAATGATTCATGGCTAACATATGATCAACAAGTTCGCATCGACAGGCAGGTTAGGAATTACCATGAGATAGACTGAATGTTGAATTTGAACATATATTTGCAAAATAATTTCACATTCGCCCTTTCGATACAGAACACTCCTATGAAAAGTCTTGTTAGTGGACTTTCTCAAAATTTAAACCCAATGTTTCCAAGAGAGGTCTGTTGGTTCTACAATAACAATGGGTACTGCAATTCATATCCATGCCGTTTTGCCAACAAATGCTCAGAGTGTGGGGAGATCACCCGTTCTTCAAATACCCCCAAAAAAGTAAACCAATAGTAAAAAATTCGGTAATGCAAAAGATACCCTAGGCAACAATTTTAACAAAATAAGCCAAGTTCAGTGGTGATTTAATTTATTGTAATTTAAGTCTTGCAATGAACTACCAAAAAAATTATTGAAAAAGGTAAAAGTTCATGTCCGTATTGAAATTCCTTTCAACAGACCCCCGTTTGATACCTTGCATATCAGTCCCATTGGAGTGGACGCAAAAAAGAAGCAGGATCATACAGACTTATTCATCATTTGTCATATCCGGAAGATGACTCTTTAAATTCTTACATACCTGACGAAATCAAAAGGGTAACCTATTCGGAAAGAAAGAAAAAAGGCCCAGGCCTATAGTATGCCGATTCAAAACGTTCAGTGACCGGGAAGTTGTCCGCAAATCTGCAAGTAATTTGAAAGGTAAAAGGTACGGGATAAGCGAACAATTTCCGAAAGAGATCAACGATCGTAGGAGAGCACTGTGGCCATACTATAAAGAAGCTAGGGATCAAGAGAGAAGGGCGTTTTTCAAACGAGACCGGTTATTTGTTGATGGCGAGGAATTCTTTGTGCCAGAAAAGAATCCAGATGAGATGGAAACGGACATGAACTTTCGTACAACTCGACAAAAATACGAACAGAAAGGTGCGCGACCGAAACAGTACTCCCGTAGAAGGCCCCAAGTTGTAGAAAGCGACGGTGAATAGGTCAACCGTGGAGGATCAACAAACAATTGTAACGTTCACTACTCAAGCGAAACAGACGACCTTGCGAGTTTAAATGAAAACAATAAAGTTTTACAAATACTGTCTTTAAATGTATGTGGTGTTAAAACAAAACTGTTTTACCCTGAGTTCATATCATTGTTAAATAATTATAGCCTAATTTGTTTGACCGAATCTAAATTGGATGACTTTGATGATATTGTTTTAGAAAATTTTGAAATCAAATTTAAAAATTTACAAATAAATCAGGTGGAATAGCTCTTGGGTATAGAACATACTTACGTATGTCCCTCTGGAGGGACATAAGCGTTTTTTTAGCAATTAGTTGAAATTGCATTAAATGTTTCGTGCTTGTAAAGGTGTTTCAATATTGAATGTTATACACCGTTAGAAAGCTTATAAACTCTACTTTTCAACAATATAACTTTCAACCTTCTAGAAGTTAACTCTGTAAAAAAATATTCGCTTGAGTTCATTCCTTCGGTCACGAAAAAACAGGAAAAAATCTTTGGCTTCATCGGAAAATGAGGCCTTTATATTAGTTCCTGGCAAAGTGTGGAAGTTAAATATTTTCCAGACAACTTTAAATTAATTTCAAGCAAGAAAAATAAGGAAACTTTCTGTCGATTTTAAATTCGAAATAGTCTAGGTTTTGAAAATTTTTGTACATGAAACCGGAACATTGTCGAAAAATCGTGAAGGAATTTGTGAAATTTTTATTTACTTCACTTTTAACCAGCAATATTTTTGCTCACAGGTCAAAATAGATAAAAATAAATCGCTAGTTATATGACATTGATTCCATTCTTTATTTTCATGCATAACTTCCAACGTGTTTGCAAGTAAATTCCATAGAAGAGAAGGATAAACTTGAGAGACAATACCCACAAAACACGGAAATTTATGTCCGTCATTGCGCGAAAATTACTACCCACTCTTGAACTTCCGTGGAAGAAATGGCAACGCCTACTCGGGAATAAATTGGGAATAGTAAGCATATGAAAGCACATTTAAAGCGCCTTTATGGTTAAAAATCGATCAGGCGATATAAGGAATGACAACAATGACTTTACATCAGTTTATATATGAATGAAAGTGGTTAAAACTCAAAGTCATTCCATGACCTTCAATTATTCATGAAGATCTCCAACACGATGAGATAATTCAGTTCAAATTGGACGTCGAACACATTTTAATTTTGCTTTTCGACACAATTTTTGCAGTTTATAATACCCTACGCTGCTCATTATTCAAGTCTCTAAACAAAAATATAATACTTTAGATGCACGAACACGGACGAAGTTGAGCCCGCAAAAGATTAGAAAATAACTCTGAACAGGAGATTTTCTGGGCTTAGGAGCTTAATTTCAAACCCAGTCAGTATTTGTCAGTAGTTCTGTGTATTTGTGTCGTTTACCCCTACCAAAACAGACCCTGAACATTGAAGATGGGAAAACCTGCCCTAAACTAACCTGGAGAAAATGACACCCTGTTCAATATACTTGAATGGAAAACACTAAAAAGTGAATATGAATATGTGTTAAAAATAAACAATCAAACCAGTCTTTTGATAAGCAGTAAAGAAATTATTACCCTGTTCAAGCCAGCATGATCCATTCCGAATCTAACAGTATTCCTATCCACTGCTGGATTAAGACCCTGTTCTGGACAACTGGATGGTATTTAGGACCCTGTTCAAGAAAGCAGGATCTCAAAAATAGGACCCTTCACTGCGGCACACTCATACCACACAAAATATAGGAAGTAGCATCAAATTCATCCCAGTATAAGGAATAAGTTTTAACTTTTTCATAAAATAAATTTGTTCTAAAAGATATTCTGTTGCCTTGCAGTGTATGGTTTTCTGTCTTTATAGATTTTGAAGACTTTGTTGATCCTTACGTTGATGATGAGGGGATGTCGGAAGAGGAAGAAGATTACCTCGACTACTTGTTGGGACATGATGATGAAGATAATATTGAAGATCTGCACTGGAAACCACATGAAAACTATTTGTAATTTTTTGTCACAATGTTGTGAAGTACACATTAAATGCACAAATGTGAACTTTATTTCAAATGATAAATCATATGTGAATACAAGGAAATGCACTTTGACATGTAGTTACATGTATGTGCATGCATGGAGATTTCATTAACTTATTTAACCCTGCCATTTTTATGTGCCAGTCCAAAGCCAGGGATTTGTATTCTCATTAGTTATTCTTGTCTTTTTATTACATTTTGGAATATGTAGTTTACTACATGTATGAATTTTTGGTCAGTTTGGATGAATCTTTGATGCAGTATTTTCAGGGATATACAGAGCTTGCTGTATGGTCACTATGGTTCACTGTACAAGGCCATATATTGTTGATTTTCCGGTTTCATATTGTGTGGTGGGATGCTGTCTTATTGACACTTACCCCATACCCCTTGATATTTATATTTGTAATATAATGTGTCTCCCATATTTAGAAGAAGCACTTTAGAATACTGATCTTATCTTTCTTCTTTTGGTATGAAATCCCTCCACTGTTTGGAGCACCACTTGTAGAAAGTGTAGCAGAGCAACGGATTAAAATATTATCAATGTAAAAGTTAAAAACTTCTTCTGCATGTGCGGGTAAAAAAATGAATTTTAAATATATAAATAATCTATAAATCATCATCAGTATTATTGTCTATAGGAACAGAAAGTTTTCATTACATTTTGGTATGACCATATACATTTCAGTATACCTTACATGTTGAGCATGCACTACTGTTGATAAGTTTTACCACAAAAAATGTATAAAATTAAGTAAATCAGATAATAAAATCTTTCAGATTTTGTCACATTGAAACATAGACATGTACCATTTGATAATTTATAGGTCATCACAATCTTCAATTGATTCTGATATAACAGTGGAGGAAACTATTTATTGGAAAGATGAACATGTTGACGATGGTGGTGCACCAGATCCAAGAACTTTACAGTTCAAGCCAAGAAGAAAATCTGGCATTCAGATTGGGAGAATTTCTAGGTTTATTGATAGAGAAATTTTACTCAGATAGCATTTACACATCTTGGAGATATGAGAAAGTTTGTTAAGCATCACATTAAATTCTGTCTGTTTATATCAGATTTGACTCATTAACATGCATATAACATATGTATGTTAATTTTTAGACCTGATGTAACCTGATGTGAATAGATTGAAGTACATACAAAATATACACACTATTATAACTTAAGTAGAACTAGCAATCAAACTGTTATCAATTTTTATTAAAAGCCTATAAATAGATATTTAAAGTAACATTGTATGAAGAGTGTTAAAAAGCCTATGAAGTATATGTGCATAAAGCAACTAAATTAAATAAAGATTGTTACTTTATTATATAAGCCACTTAAATGTCAGTCTTGTATTTTTCTGCAGGAGTGTATTGAAGACCATGTGCATGCCAATCCATTTCTTTAGGCTGTTTATGACAAGCATTCTTGTTACCAGTCTGTGCCTTGCAACAAATCAACATGCAGAATATCTCCTTGAACATGGGCAGTTCAAGTCTTATGCAAAGACTGATGGAACATGGGAGAAAGTAATAGAGGCAGAGATGGAGAAGTATTTGAATAGATTATATGTTTGGAATTACAGTTAATAATAAAATTATCAATAATGCATGATATGCACATATTGAAGAAATTGCACTTCGAATCAATAAAATCACATTCTTGAACATTCTGTGAGAGGTGGGCTTTACTCATTGCTGAAATACTTACTGTGATTTTGGGATGAAGAAAAGCAGTCAAAACGCTGTTCCATTTCATTTAACATGGTATTTTAAAAGCTTATACAAAGATTTTGTGTCAAGAAAAATTTCCCCATATCTCTAATTCTCTCAAAAACCTGTTGTTTCAGAAATATGTCCCAAAATGGTGTCACATATTGTAGGTGACAAACAGAGTTGCAGTTGATTTAATGTAAAAGACAAATATTCCATACCAGAACAAAATATATATCATGGTTTATTGAATATTTTACCTTGGCAAACATTGTATCCGTAAATTTAAGCCTTTGCTATATTTAGGTTAATTTAAATACAATGTCATGCATGTGGTAAAAATACAATAAAACCATGGGTGGACAGAAATTATTTCTTATGTTAATGTAATTATATTTTGCAGATTTATTGGAATCGTTATATATATGTCATTTACAAAGCTCAGCACCCTGGACCGTTATTGGAGTAAAGACCTCTTGTACAGTTTTAATCCTGTGTCATCCTCCATGACAGCTCTCAGATTTAAAGCCATACTTGCCTTTTTGCAGATAACACCACTTCCAGACATTGACAAAGGTAATTTAAAATTAATATTACAACTGATAAGTGATGATATATCATCATATACAGGAAAAATGGTAAAACAGTTGTTGGCAGGGTTACAACACATTGATTCTGCTTTCAGCAAACTGGATTTTTTTTAAAGTACTAGCATACTGAATCAAAATCTGAAGTAAAACTTTTTACCAAACTCAGTCACATTGTACTAGTAAAAGCACACCAGTCATTGCTGTTTACTTCTATATGCTTCATTGCTTGGTGGAAAAGCAGCAAGTACCAGTTTTAATGTCTTAGGTTTGAACCCACAATTTTTGCACTTACCATTACACTACTGATACAGTAAGAGTTGTTCAGGACTGTCGATAAAAATATTTCACAAAATCAATACAACACAATAAATATAAACCTCCAGTAAATCTATGACTAGTATGAAGTTTATTATTTTATTTTTTATAGATGATAAGTTGACCAGAGTTAAACCACTGATAGAACATGTAAGGACATTGTCAAAAGATTTATTTCAACCCTATGAAAAAATTGCTGTTGATGAAAGAATAGTTAAGTCGAAACATAAATACAGTGGCATTAGACAATTTATGAAGGAAAACCAGTTAAATTTGGGATAAAGCTATGGGTGTTGGCAGATACACTGACAGGGTATACTTCAATTTTTTTTATATATTTGGGAAAGAAAAGGACTGAAATCACAGATATTTCAAAGGGAGTAGCATATTCTATTGTAAAGTATTTAACACCAGATTTTTTTATGCAAGGATACAGGTTGTTTTTAGATAGTTTTTATACTACACGATCTTTAATCACTGACATGCTTGAGAAACAAGTTTATGTAATTGGTGCAATGAAAAGAAACAGCTCTGCTATGCCACTATGTTTTAAGAAAGTTGATGGATGGGAAAAGGTAGCTGGTAGGGGAGATTTTAGGTGGCACAGGGAGAATAATTTTTTATTTGTGCAATGGAAGGATTGCAAAGTAGTAAATATTGTTTCTCCAGTTCACAAAGGGTCCAATTTAAATGTACAAGAACTGTTCAGGGTAGGACTGGCTGGAAGAAACAGTGTGTAAAACAACCTGCATGTGTCAATGCATATAATGAAGGTATGTTTGGTGTAGATAAATCCAATCAGTATTTGTCCAGGTATCCTTGCTACATAAAAACTAAGTTTCATTGGTGGAAGGTACTCTTTTTTCATTGCCTGGACATAATGATCGTGAACTCTTTCATAATATTTGAAGAGTATAGGAAAAAATTCCCTGGTCAGTTTCAACATCTGCCAGTCCATTTTGGTCAGCTGGAGTTTAGGGAATGTATTGTTAAGTCATTGTTGGGTATAGCAAACACAGACAAAGATACTGCTGCTGTGTCAGTATGTATGCCAGTCTTTGACTCTAAGCGACAAAGATGTACTTACTGCTATGCATTAGCTAGGATAAATAACCTTCCTGTGCCCAGTTATAAAACAATGGTTTATTGTAAGAAATGTATGGTTAGTTTGTGTATGGTACCAGAAAGAAATTGTTTTGAAAAATATCATACTGAAGATGGTAAAAAGATCAGAACATGGTTAAAAGAACATGGTAGAAAAAAAGATATGTGAATATACAGATAGCAAAATAGAAAAAGAACAAATAACAAAACAAAAACAAAACAAAATTCAAAAAAAAGAAAAAAAGGAAGAATAAAGAAAAAAATATTCTGCATATGAAAACAAAACTTTAAAAAATATTTAAAAAAAAACAAAAAAATGAAGAAAAAAACCAAAAAAGAGAATTTGTTATCAGCTTTGGTAGTTTAAGGTAAAACACCGAGAAGTCGGAGATAGTGGGTCAAAACCACCCCAGAGCAACAATTCTCTACAAAAACTTAAGTTAGGTTTTAGGAACATTAATATCTGTATGGCTCCATAAATTAAAAGTCTTTACACATATAAAAAAACAAATTATTAAATGTAGTTTTTCTTTAGAATCTTCACACATTACCTAATTGAACATGCCTTATTACCAATAGAACTAAAAGCGTTAAGCAGTGTAAAGCCTCACCAGAAAATTGATTTCTAACAGTAAAATCACCAACTGACATCAACATATATTTAATTACAATTTGAATCTCAGCTGTATGTTGGTTGACAGTTCCATTTTGAGATATCTATGATTAATACAATATTACAGTTGGTTTAATAATAAAGCTGAAAGTGAACCAAAACATGATGGATACACATTGCAAAGGACATTGCAATGAATGAACCAAATTTTTGGTATAGGGCAATGCCAACATGACTAGAGATTATTGTCTTTTAGTTCTCATCTCTGTCTGAAAATCTAAAAACCCTAGATAAAAAACTCATAATTCTGTTATTGAACAACAGCTTATATGAAAGTGAGCTGGACAACAGCTGGACAGGTATGAAATGAAAATGTGTGTTCATCTCATATATTCTGACCTCTCCTACTCCTATTTAGGTAATACATTTTATGTTCTTCCTGGAAACAATTTAGATTGTTCAGGGAAAACAGTAGTTCTCTCTTAAAACTTCTATATGCTTGACTGTATGTGGACAGATATAGAGTGGACTAAGTGTCAAGATAAAAGTAGTTTGTTTGCTTCTTCATGTACAATCACTGTGACCCATCACTTCTAGGGTGTATGAGTTTGTGTTCTGCTTTGTTAATTTATAAGAAAGGTGCACTTGACACACAATTGTATGTGGTAAGGTTTGTCCATTGTCTGCAAAGGTCATGCCTTCAATCAGGGCATGTGAACATATGACAATTTCCATCCAGAAAATTTGAACATTTCGGACCTTTCACAGCTGAATGGGAGTTTAAGGCTTCGTAGTATACAATAATGATCCTGAACAGGGAAAGGTTGGATATATATTTTTTCATATGGAAAAACCACCTTTTGATAATTTTTAAATTTGCTTTTCAACTTTCAATTATTATAACAACACATCACTTGGGAATTTAATTAAGACATATAACTGTTGCTATGCAATAGAAATGATTGCTAGGTGAAAATTTGGCAGTTAAAAAAAATGGATCAGTGAGAGTAATCCTTCTGTATAGTATGCAGTTGTTCCCATATGATAAGTATAAATTGCTTACGAAGAACCAAATTTAAAACATATTATCACCGTTGCTATGCAGTAGAAATGGTTGCTAGGGAAAAAAATTGACAATTTAAAAAAAAATCTTTGGATCAGCAAGAGAACTCCTCATGTATTTGCAGTTTAGTCTCCCATGTGATGGGGCTAAACTGCTCATAAAGAGCCAATTATAGACATATTATCACCGTTGCTATGCAGTAGAAATGGTTGCTAAGGAAAATTTTAGCAATTTTTAAAAAATTTTGGATTAGCAAGAGTTTGCCTCATATATATATGCAGCCTAGTTCCCATATGATGAGGATTAATTGCTGATAAAAAGCCAAATAGTCCAAATTTTTGTTCAAATTTACTGTTATATGGTTGCTTAGCAACCCCTTAAAATTTCATTTTTCTTGTTTTATCACAAAATAAATTAATGAAAATCTGTAATACAGACTCATACCCTTTTGTTGAAAATAACATTTAATACTATTTCATATTTAACACAAAAATAAATTTCGATTGAAGTTTAGTTCAAGAAAATTTGACTGATAAATTTTGCTCCGAAGTAGTTATTGCTGAGGTTTCCATGGCAACAGTTGCCAAGTACAGATCTATTTAAAGTATCAAAACAAAAGTTGGTTACAGTAGTTTGACAATGATGCCTAATATCACTATAGATCTTGTGTCTTGCATTCGTGTGAGCTACTTCAATTATTGGCCCATTTTAGACCTAAAAAATCAAAAAAATATCACAAATGGTAAAGAGTTAAAAATAAAAAACTGCAAAAAAGAAGTGTAATTAAGAATTGAAAAATTAGTCCCTATATATTTCATATTAGAAAT
>JAOXYH010089325.1:0-10718 GCA_028566455.1 Botula fusca
AAGTATGATATGTATTTGAATTAAAAGAATGTTCATGTTAACTTTTTTTTCGTTGAAGCCCAATCAGTAGACGAATGGCCTTTTTTATAGATTAATCTTTATGCGACTGGCAAATGTTGGTCACAGTAGGATTTTATAACAGTGCAAGTACTGATCTTATACTTGTGGCAGTATTTTGGCTGTGTCATGAAGGAGAAAGCCGAATAGAGGATTGCACTGTGACATAGGGAACAAATCGTTAATCATCTGTGAGATAGACATTTCATAACTACATATATCAACCGATTTGCTACTGTAAAACTTACAAAGTCAAGACTTCAGCCTTTCAGAAGGAAACCACTGATTATGAAGCTTCCTAATCATAAGTAACCCCCGATCTAAACGATCCGAATAGGAAACGCAATATCATATTAACTGAGACTTATATACTCCGTATATACTCCGTACGGAGGTGCTCCTGCAATATTATAACGAATGGAAGGGGCGTTTACGTCGAAAGTATGAAGTCATTTCATTTGTCGTCAACCGTCAACCGTCCTTTATTGTCACTTTCAAATTGATAGTCAAGGTATGAAACAGACTTTGTGCCATTGTTCATTTAAAGTTCCTTTCGATAGTTGTGATCCAGTTAGTCTCAGAATTTAGAATTATTCATAGAGAGGATGTCATCTATACAACGAAAGGTAAAACTAAAGGATTTAGCTAAGCCCTTATCTTTTTTGAAGAAGCCCCTGTATGAACTGCTTCATACGAATAAAAGAATATGTTGGCGAGTAGGAGAGCACAACTGGAACCCACTGGAATTTCGACTGTCTGTAAAACATGACCTCCAACATAACACATGTTGTAGATCAACTGCTGACAATATCAGTCTCAGATTACTTATTGTTAGAATCAGAGCAGTGTTAACGAAAGTAAGTTTTACCTCCTCTCAAAGCTATATTGATATCTGCGTTGACCACTCTTTTTGATAAAAGAACGAGGAACCTATTCCGTCAGTCTGTATTTTAGTTTTGAATGAGGAAAAATGTGAAGTGTAGAGAACTCGGGAGTTTTGAAACCGTTGCAGAAGTACAGAGATTTCGACTCTAAGCATTCTAAAAGATCTATGGAATTTTTTAGGATCCACATCTCATCCGCACCACTCCTTCAATAGCCCATGAAAAAGGTGTCAGCACATTATGTCTAAAGCTCAGTATTGACTACTGATAAAATGTTAATAATTTGGAAAGAGATTTTTGGAGCATTTGGCTGATCCAGATACAATGTATTAATCTGATATCAAATACAAAGAAGGGACATCCATTTCATCTTCTATGGTATTAATACAAAAGGAACATAAAACTAAGATATGATTATCAAGCATTTCTTTCTTTGCAA
Source organism: Botula fusca (assembly GCA_028566455.1). Lineage (NCBI taxonomy): Eukaryota > Metazoa > Mollusca > Bivalvia > Mytilida > Modiolidae > Botula > Botula fusca. The sequence continues at coordinate 1,381 of JAOXYH010089325.1, forward strand.
GTGTTGTTGATGTGTACTTTTGATTGCCTGGTAAATTGTCATAACCGTATTCCTTGATCAAGCAGTCGACCAAGTGTCTATTATAGACCAAATATCGGGAACAGAATACCGAAGCAACAGGTTTAAGCAGTGATCTAAAACTCGTGAATACAGAGACAAGGCAAAAGCACTGAAACAAACAATAAACCAGGTCAAAACATAAAAAAATGAAAATCCAAAACATGTAGCAAACAAACTACCGGTAAATCACCCACTGTTGTCTATGTACAAGTATAAGTCTAAGTATGAATTAGAATCGAGTGTGTCAGTAGTCTCTTTAATTTCAAGCTCACCAAAACGACGTTTCCGTGAACTTTGTCAAATGTTTCACAACCTCTGGGCCCTTCAAAAGGATATTGCACGTCTGCTCATAGACTGCAACAACTTAGTCTTCGTATTCGGACGGGAAGTCACGACCACACTGCCTTTACCTATTCGGAAAGAGTTTCGATGTCTTCTTTCTATTTAAGCCCATTTTCTAGTGTTTTCCTAACAGAATCCTTTAGTACATGTAATTTAAAATTGTATTTCCAATTGAAGGATTTTTTTTTGCACACGATATTTCAGACCTTTTGCCAGCACACTGATAGGTTGCGAAAGATTTTGGGTCTCCAAAAATAACTTAACCGATGGGAAATTGGAAAGTTGCACAGGTGCAGTCAAGAGGATCAGACTTGAAGTCATCAATATTGAGATCCAGCAGTATGCGTTTATAATTGATAATTTTGTTGCAATGGGTGCAGTATAGGTATATCATATATCTGAGATGATTGGAACGGACTGATCTTTGAATATGGTGGAACTTTCGATTTAACAGTTTGATGGGGGATATTGCTGAGGTTAATGCCATTTAGACCTTTGTTGACAATGGAAAGTTTCAAGAAAGATCGTTTTTCAATATCGCGGGTTAATATCAACAAATTATAGGCTTAGCCTGGCAAAGAAATCTTACAAACAGTCAACTATGCCCGACAAATTTATGTTGTAAAACACTAACAGCCATTTGGACAACCACGGGCCAGATCAAGATATTTGTTAGATGACTTGGCAAAAACTAAAGTATGAATTGGGCTAAAAGTTCGGATGGACTGCAGAACAATTTGGATAAACACAAAGGCCTAAGGATGAAAAGTGAGGTAGTACATATAAGAGAAGTTCTCTCAGGAATAAATACGCCATAACTGTAAAAATATAAAGTATAAAATATACACCTCAAGCGATGGAAACCTTTTTACTGTTCAACACAGCACGAGAGACAAACTCTGTCAATAACACAAGAAAAGAAGGAATATGGTTATATTAAAAATGTAATATTGGCGTGGTAAAAGGTGTCGTTGGGTGCAATTGTGATATAAACACAATATTTAAAATTGGAAGCGGTACATGGTACATATCAGCAAAGAGCTCAATATGGTTTTCATATTTTCACCAAATTTATACTCACGTGAAATGGCACTAGTGCTGTCTGTCTGTCTACTGGAAAGTTATTTAATTACTCTTTAGATAGTAATTTACAATGCAGTTCTCTCCTTTAATTCAGACTTTGGTGAAATACTGCACTGTTTTTGCAATAAATATTCCCAGCAGCAACGTTCCGAAAAAATATATACAGCAATAATGATAAATATCATTAGAAACATAAAGCCTGTCTAGACAGGTTCTTGTATCATAATTTATGGATATCGTAAGGAACAGCTCCTTTCAATACCTTAGTCAACGGTACCCATTTTCGGGAGTTGTAAATCATTTTGCTTAGAATTCTTCCCATGTATAGATTTTTTATCTTGTATAATGGCTATTTTTTCATTCCCTGCTGATGTACAGAACATAAAAGTATGGAGAATGATATCCAGAAGCGACGTAAAAATGTAGTTAGTACGTGTAATATTCACTATACGAGATGTTTCCAATTCGCCTTGAAACAGAGGGAAAGGGGTAACAATCTTTAAGGTGAATTGTTCGTATTTTACTATTTTAACGTAAACCTTTAATATGAACATCATTTATGTATGTGTTAAGCTGATATTAAAATTGTGAATCAAAGGTTTGGATACATCGAATTAGCCTCAGACATTCTACATGACAGACGAAATTCTGTCTAACCAGATCTTATAACAATGTTATTCATATGATCACGTTTTTCTTCTCTTTGATTTCTATTAATCTAAACACCTCATATACATATACTCCTCTTCGTCTGATTTGTTAGCATTTGATTTCTTAATTATGATACTTTCAACTATGTTATTGGAGTCTGTTCATCTTTCTTTTATTAAAAAGTATATATTTTCATGTAGATGCAATGTATTTACCTTCACCATAGCTGGCGCATGTTGAAATAAAATGTGAAATGACAAATGCTGACATAGGCTACAGTAAGCTGTTCAAATAGCAGTTACATTTGTAACAAACAATTTGGATAGCCTGGTACGAAATAGATTACACATGCTGCAATAGTTCCCTGTCGAAACTAGTCATTTTAAGTCCCCAAGGAATTATTTTCATTCTAAACCTTTTCGCCGTCTCCTCATCTTAAAACAACAATGTCGACATTTCATCATGGAAGAAGTGTGTGCATATCTGTTTTTGTTGTCATGACTCTTTACATCATTTGCTCTTATTTACAATGGGTTGTTCAAAAAACACCTACCAAGTCCAGGCTCTCAGACATTGCGTCTCCCCGTTTTCAGAATTTTTGTTTCGGCTTTGTATTCTTTTATAAACCCAGAAATCTGTCCTTAAATGATCATAATTATAATCATATCATAAATCATAATTGATTTATTCTGACACCGATTCAAAATGTGCTCTATATAATCTTTACATTAAGAAAAGAGCAAAACAGACTACAAATACAAGTACATGTAGATCCCATTCGCCAAAGTAAGTATTTCTCAGAACTAACAGATACTATTTTTCATGGAAGAACGTCACAGAGTTATACTGTTGAGAGACAAACTGCGCAAGTAATTTATAATTTATTTCTATACAGACATCCGAATGAAAAATGTAACGTAAATGCTCATACGTTTTATATAGAGACTGAACATAAATTCCATAATTATGCGTTACAGATTATTTACTGCCAGCATGAAACAGTAGTTCATCCCGAATAGATGTGCTGCCGTTGCATATTCTATATCTTTTCTTAAATTATCTATTACGATAAATTTTGTGAGGGCTCATATCTGAATTTGGTAGTTAATAGAATTTAATGAAATTAAATCACTCATGTTATACAGTTTTAAGTGTTAAATGTCCTTTTCACGTTCATACCGCACATTTATGCTTATCAAATACTAGTATGTTCAGATCTGGTCTCTTTTACCGGTTCTTGAAAGTGCTAACTGACACTTTCAGGAATATTATGACTGATGACAGATAGAACAATAATCTTCGATAGTAAATATTCTTCTTTAATTTGCATATTGTAGAGAAAATACAACTGGCTTTAACGTGCAGATGAGGATTAAGCTTAACTGACCTGCATATTATACATGTATATACCAGAACTTCATTTTTCACCTTAAACCCACAAAGTGACTACAAACATTCTTGTAATATCTTTTTTCGATGAATAATCTTGAGTTTTCGAGATAACAATTTTAAAGCCTCTAGTCATGGCGATACTAGATGCTTGCAACGGTGCAATACAAGCTCATTTTAGGATACTCTGGCTGTTAGGGTAAATAAGTTATTGAAGGTAAAACAAGTTTAGAGTTTCTAAATAAAGCAGTGAATTTGGACTAAACAGTTCTTAATTCTATGCTAAGTGTGACCTTGAATCTTGATAAATGAGATGTTCAACTGCTTTGCCAATATATTATTCAGATCTTTGGAAACATATATGATAGTAGCGTCAGATCTGGTGTTGTTCTTACATGTACTTTAAATATGACCAGAAAGTTTTACACTCCCTTTTTAAAATTTGGAGGTCATGAATACCCAAGAAATTACCTAGGAATTGTAATTCCTTGATGTTTTTATAAAATTTTAAGCAGATTTATAATAAAATTGGCTGGCTATCTTTTTAGACAACAGTCCTGTCCTAGAATATGTGCAGTACATGTATGTGAAAATGACATTGCAGTAACCACATTTTCCCGTAACCGGTGATAATTCACATTGCTGGATCTTCAATTACAAAGAATTATGATGTTGTATGGTATGCTGAACTGTTTGCTTTTGTGTCTGGTGGGTAACCTCACAATAACAGCAGGCTATGGATCCGTGATATATCTACAAAAGATGTCGCCAAATAAAACGCAGTTGTTGATATATTTACCCGACGTCACAGTACACTTGTTAAAAGTTGATCTCGAAGTACCAGTATACTATGATATCAATAATAAAAAGTAACAGTACACTTGAGAAATTCCTTAGCAACATATATCTGTATAATTTTGCTATATATAACATCCATGGGGAATAAGGATTATATCTGACGAAAGGAAAATGAGATAAGGACCTGTTTCTGTTCCACCATTTAGGGAAGACCATCATTTTTCTATTTTGTTTTGTTGGAAATGTTCAGTTATGTTGACTTGTCTCTGATTTTCTCCGTAAACTCAACTAATTATTGTTGCAAACTAACGTTTCCATAATTAACTGTTATGATTAATATGGTAAGAAATATTCTCAGAACAAATACAATATCTGTTATTAATATATATATTTCTAACCCTTCAAATATATTACCAATTTGATTGGTTCATTCTGTTTACGTTTACCACGTGCTGTGGTATTAGTTCATAGAGAACACCGTTGACAAAGTGTGTCAAAGAAGTACCAATAATAAAACACTAACGGATTAGTAAAAAGTATTTGAATCATCGGCTCAAAAGATTCAGAAATCATTTTATTGTTATTTAAATACTAGCTCACTTTTTTCGAAAACGCTGCGAATAGTTTTAAGAGGTAAAATTACAATTGCCATTGTTTTAGCTTGAGTATTGGAGCGGTAAATATCTAAGTTAATATTTATGTGATTCTGAAAGATATTTAGAATATAGGGGTAATATCCTTACCTCACTACAGTTCAATACCATCTACGTAGTTGTCTTCTTTTCACGCCATAACCAAGGACAAATTAATAATGTAATTTTGTGTGCTACGACAAATGACTTTAGTTTTTAATAAATATGATTAAATGTGTTATATATTCATTGAAGTGAAAACAAAATTTATTCCTGTCAATAACAACTAATTTATGATCCTCGAGTATTTTATGCGACACTCAGCCCTGAGTAGTATGTATACCAAGTACATGTATACATAATTTTTCCTCCCAGAACTCCATACCTGTCCCATCTGGCATTGTTACAGATAGTGCGATTAGTTACTGGTCACCATATTTGCACATCGCAGCACCTATGAAGTTATCTAAGAATCCTTATAATGTCTAGACGGGACCTTATATTGGAATTTATAGTAAGCTTATTGAAAAGCTCTTCTTGATAGCTGTAGTTAATGGTTTTTCCGATACATTTAACAGATATTTGTTAATTTGTTTATTCAGAATCTCTCCACATGTATCACAAATGATTATATTTCTTAATTAACAGAGACACAAGTAGGACAGCAGTCGTCTGATTTTATACAATAAAGCTTACCGGGCAACAAGTACATGAAGACCAATGCGTGATAGTACAGAAAAGTAGCTACAAACGTTTTAAAACCAATCTCAGAATTGTTTTCTAAATGAAGGGTAGTACATAAGGATGTGGATGTTACTAAAAGTAAAAGTCGAAAAGAATGAATGGAACTAACTTGACATATTAAATGCACTAATATTATAAGAATGGATTTTATTAAAATAATGGTTGACAAAGCACTACGTTTTTGAGGGAATCTGATATTTTGCGCCCAACTTTTATGCATAAAAGTTGGGAACACAAATTTGAACGTAAAACTAAGATATTCTGTCCTATGTAAAAAAAAAATTAGAAATATATTTCTAAATTTCGAGATATCGAATTCAATTGACTGGTTAAGAAAGTCAAACTGATTTTAAAATCATTCCTATTATATAGGAGGATATAAGGGAACGTATCTCCTGTACAAGTAATATGTACAAAACTACATCAGACTGTTACACTGTAGAAGAAAAGGCATCTTAACTTTGGTGATTTCGATCGTCGACCTATACCGTGTTTCTTTTATATGAATATGTGGTTAGGAGGTGAGAGTTCAGAGTCATTTTTTGTCTGGACATGTATTAACAGTTAGTTTTCAGCCAATTACTAGATTTTTCTACACATCTATCATTATATATACCAAACTTGTACCTCCCACTATCGATTAATTCGCCAGAAAATGATGGGGAAGTAAAGTGACAAATACAAACAAGTTTACAAACCTTATTCCATGGTTTCTTCTCTATGTAAATTATAGTTACTTCCATATATTTCATCAGCTAACACTTAGGGACATATTCTGTTAGATGCATGGGATCATTGCTTGCAAACTAGATTGTTATCAGGCATTTATTTATAATATAGACTTTAATAGAAAGAATACTGGATCTATTCCAGAAAGACAGCAGACCACATCTCATATAAAATTGCAATATTTTAATATAGCATTGGTAACTGAAAAATTAAACTGTGTGTAACATTGCTGTACATTGCTATTGTGCAGCGCTTTTCTTGATTAACCTTAATTAGCACCCTAGTGCTAGTGGCCAAAATCTTGGAAGGTATGGTAAATTCTCATAGGTCATATTTAACAAACCAATATTATTAAAAAGACCAAAGCAAATTTAATGAACGCTACATGCGAATTAAACAAATGCACAGAGTTCAAGATTTCGAGATTTGTAGACTTATAGTGTGTGCATCTCCACTAAAAGCAGACTTGTTCTTGTCATTACAGGCTTCTATTTCCGTGTCCGGATTTTACCTACCGGGCCTCTGTGCAAGATTTCGTGATTTGTAGACTTATAGTGTGTGCATCTGCACCAAAAGCAGACTTGTTCTTGTCATTACAGGCTTCTATTTCCGTGTCCGGATTTTACCTACCGGGCATGCCATGAGTAGCTCGACGGGTGTTTCTAGAAAAAAACCCAGAGGAGTCTAACCCTACCTGTGCACCCGGTTTTTTGCTGGAGTCCGAGTTGCTTGTTTAATTCTTTATGGTGATCTTTTTGGTATCTGTGTTGTCTCCGTTGTCTTGCCTTTGTTTTTGCCCCAGAATTTTCGGTGTTTGATTACTCCTTGAGCCGCGGATTTCCCCTCACTTCTATTTGAAACAATTGTGTTCATGTGTTGAAATGATATGAACCCTATCTTCCTAATACATATTCCAGTAACAGCACCTCAAACTGTTTCTATTACTCTAGGCGTATATCAGCAGAGGATGGCAACATCAAGATTTGTATTAAAGACTTTCAATTTGAAACTTTCATCATAATTTCTAGTGCATTGCACATACAACTTCTTTATTGTATGATGAAATGCATCGATGTACTATCGCTCGAACTTCTTACAAACCTCGGAAAGTCAAAATAAATAGTAACAAACTAAGTCAAGACATATTTTTTTTTTTTTTATTTATTGATTAATTGAATCTGTTTAAATGAAAAAAACTATATGTGTCATCCGTCAGATCTTAAGACATAAGGATATAACGAGTTGTCTTTGTATGGTACATCCATGATTAATTTTATGATATATCAAGATAAATCATAGACTGTCTTTTTATATTCTAGTTTTGCTTCGATGTGAACATCGAAATGTCTGAGATAAGACCTTTTCGCTGCAGAAGTAAAGCCGTCTATTAAACAAAGATAACTCATTAGAATTGAATAGTAACATGTAATTGATGAACATGTTGTGACATCCAAGATATGTGCTACAATCAATCAAATGATTTATCTGGATAATATTTGAAGAATATAAATGGTGCTTTGAATTACAACATATATAAGACAAGATCAAACTGGTTAGGAATTATAACAGAAAAGATAAGATATTTCATGATCTGTAACAGTCATCACTTATTCAAAAAAAGGCGGGCACATGAGTCGGTTCTCAAGGGCTCCGTCTTCAGAACTGGTCGAGCGCATCCCCACTGTGGCGGACAGGAGAATACCCTGTCGATGCGGGGTAGCCAGGTCATAATACAGAAAGCATGACCGTGAAGCATTATAAACAAACTGTGTAGAGAAACGACACGCTCCTTGCAGGATCTAAATCCCTTCTTATATTTCGATAAGAGTAGAACCCCTTTTGGCCGTATAGAAGGCAAAATATCCAGCCCTACTCATCTCTCCCCTTTTCCAATGGCAGTCAAAACTCGTTGTCCCGGTTATCCCACCCACATTTTTTTTAAAGATTTTTTAATTGATTAACTTGTTGTCGTTAATATAGCCGAAATAATGCTGGCTGGAGGTTAAACTCATTAATTAATCATTAATAAATCATATTCGAAAAGCTTGATAATTCTATAACTTTATGCAAATGAATACTGTCTCTATACTGACATATTTAGCAGTCTGGGCACTAAATTACCTCAAATCTAATCAAAGAAGGTATTCTTACTAAGTCAAATGGTTTAATAAAACTGGATGCATTTATACTTGTTCTAACATTTTTACTTCGTTTATACACATGTAGTTATAACAAGAGCAATAAATACACCAGGACATGTGAGAAAACACTTCGATGTACCACCTTTCTCCTTGACGAACGATCTGTTCATTTCGGAAGTTTTGTACGGTACCATGAGTGCAAAGTTGTGCTCCTCGGATTGTCGACCTTTTCTTAGTTATAAAGCACAACGTATGGATACACTTAATAAGTATTCGTGCAAACATTTGATAGATCGCATTAGTAATACTTAGTTCTCGGATGATATTCTCAGCGACCTTTACTAACTCTTCGTAATTAGATCATATTGTCACTATCAACAATCAAACTTTATACTTTTATAGGTGATATTATCCTTGTAAGCTTACTTTGAACAAAGCTAATACTTACAATTTACAGCAATGAAAGTTTTAAAATGAATTTGAATATCAAAAAAGAGGGATATTGCTCTTGTTCCAGTTGTGAGCTTTCCTTTTCTGAAGAGAGACGATCAGTGAGGTCCATGTTATGGAATCTTTCCGAGTTAGTTCTCTGTGCTCGTTTCTTGTTATTTTTTCGAAGACTCAGTGAAAGAAATTTATATACATTTTTTGTACTACAAGAAAGAAAATACTGCAGCAAGGATTTCAATATAAAATTAAAGGTCAATCGTTCAGAGAACAATTGAAAGGTCTTTCCCGTGATTCCCAATCGTCAATGTGGATTTTGTTA
>JAOXYH010089435.1:0-10717 GCA_028566455.1 Botula fusca
ACCCAATAAATAAGCCGCTTTAGGCAAGCTCTGAAACACGAAAACAGATTTTCTGGTATCCAGTTTGACGGACTAGATTCTTCAGACAACCAGAATACGGTGGTCTTCATGAAGTAAGAACACAAAAGTTCTTTAATATTTGCTTCTTTGGCTATTATTTCTTTCAGTACGATTTTTAACATGGCGTAGCAAAGAAGCTGGGTATGGTTAAACGAATGAATCAATATCTTTTCTGGAACGGAAAATGATATCCGCCATTGGAGTGGATTACTTCCAGATGATCCAAATTTACTACCTATAGGAACATAGAGTAAACCTTCCCGGGATATTTTTGATATAGTGTTTGGGGAGGGCCATTCGTCATTTCGAGGTCTGTACAACCACTTCAAGGCAATCTGTGGCCATGTTTTGCTCTTGAAGCTATAAGCTAAGTCCACTCTTTCGTCAAAATTAGTTAAACACGGGCCGTGACTTTGCATACAAATACCATATTCTGCTTGAATATACCGTTGTAAAGACTGCTTGAATAACTCATTCGACAATACTGCACCGTGTTCAGTATTTTCGAAGCAAAAGGATATTTGTAGGTCACATACCCCCTTCAGAAGAACAAATCCAGGGGGTGCATGCTCGGTGTCGACTATACACCCAAATACACTAGTGATTTCAGATTTGTCAGAATACACAGGAAGCTGTAGATTGACTATCATAACATCAAGATCACTCCCAGCCATATTGAGTCCCTCGGCTTTACTGCCACTGCTGACGAAATCTGAAGTTGGCGTTCTTAAAACATCATCCATCGTCTTAAAGAACAGTCTTCTTGTTTCAACTACTTTTTCTGAACCTATTATGTTAGATAGGTAGTGAAAGAGTTTTCGAGAAAATTCTTTTGTTCTAACAGATTCTGCAATTATATCTGAAAATGAACACACAAAAAAATATTTCTTTTGGCACAATGTCACATACAGTGTACTTGTATTTAAGTACAGTTCCACATACAAATCAAAAGCTATATAATAAAAGGTGACACGTAATGATCTTAGATTTGAAAATTTATTTGTTTGTTCTGTTTTCTTTACTAAACTGTAAACAAAAACAAGAGCATTAGCTCAATATATCAAGTTTTTTACAAGCTATTTAGTTTCCAGTGCTTTTCATGTATATATCAGTGAATTATCTCCCTGGAATATGTGATTAAATTTGTAGTGCATTCTATGGAAATATATCGGAAAGGCTAGCAGGGTCTGTTTTGAACACCACTGATATGAATGTAACAATGAATCAACAATAAAACAATTGTAAATTTTATTCCTTTCTTTTTATTTTACACGGATTTTATGCACACATTATTGTTCCCTGGGCAGTTATTGGCCTCGTTTTTTGTGATTTCTATGTAAAACTTATCTGAAAAAGGCAAGTTGAAAATTAGAAGTGCAAAAACAAAATACAAAAACGCACATACTTAGAAAATCTAATTTATCATGTGTCACCAGATGGACTTGTACTCAGTTTTTGGTAACCCGTGATTATTTGATACTTTACCATGGGAATGGGATATGTGGTATGATTTCCACTAAGTTATGGTTTCACACAAGTTATTTTAATTATAATACGTCAATTAACTGAATTGAGCGCAGCTTTAAAAATAACGATAGATATGTACATTTTTGCAATACGAAATAAAGTTTTACCTTTCAACCACGGATTGCATCATTTTCTACTGTGTCAAACAGAATGTGAAATTGACATCCATATGTCGAGAGGCTTGGGCTTGGTTATCTAGTTGGCTTCCCGTAATAGCACACAGTTTGACCTATCACCTCTGGGTCGAGAGTTTGCACCCCGTTTTGTAAACAACAAAAAAGGTTGCACTCGACTTGGGTGATAAGGTTTTGTCAGTTAGCTGCCCAACGTCAGTGGTTCCCTCCGGGTATTGAGGCTTCCTCACCCACTAAAAATGACCGCCATGATATGAACTGAAATACCACTGAAAGTGGCGTAATACCGATTTTATCAATCAATCCATATGTTAAACAATTCTTTTGATAAATCTTTTTGCTCGACTTTAAGATTGAAATATACATTCATGATTGCTGTAGATTTTTTTCATTTTAGAACTTACAAAAACAAGTTCACTTGGGGATGAAGAAATCAGCCATATTATGTTAAGATACCAGGACATGTTATATGTCTACTATACCTATATCACAATATAAGTAAAATGCCATCATTGCAGGATAAAATTAAATGATATCTTACTTTGATCCATTTTAGCTGGTATTGCTCCACATTTTAAAACCTGCTAATCAGTCAATTTACTAAAATAAAATGTAATTTGTCAATATGGGCATTTTTAAGCGCTAATTGAAAAGGAAACGGAAAGCACGTTCTTTCATAAAATTTAAACGTTGCAGGAAAACCACTTGGTGTTAATTGCGTCCGTTTACAAAAATACATTTAATAAAGTGAAGTTTTTTCCGTAAAATATGTATACATATGCAATTATGATTTCTCAAAATGATCATAATCAAAGATCACATGGTATATGGTAAAGTGACCTATGTATTCCATATTCTTTCTTTTAAGTAGAATTATTGTTTTGTTCCAAAACTCGACCACGCAAACTCACACGCAATCTGAAGTCGTATATTTTTACATCTATGTTAATCTCATGTAAGGTAACGACTGTTAGTCTAGTTGTACGACTTTGCCTCAAGCAGACCTATAGAAGTAGAGTACTTTAGTGGACGTTACACGGACTCTCTTTATGAATAGAGGCACTTGTGTGCTCAGTCTTTTCATAGACTTGTATCTTGCAGTTTATGACCCAATTACATGTAAGCTTTTGTTTGAACTAGGTGATCTGTACTTATCACTTCATCTTTGTATCTTTTGTTGCATGTGTTGTTCAATTTGTTCAATTATTATTGACTCATCATCACGAAAACTTAACATTAATCATGTTAGCATGACAGCGAGGTAAAGGTAAGGTAACTTATACAGACAGGCAAATTTGGTCAACCTAGATGAAGATGTTCCTGAGACATACTCCTTTTAATGAAAGTCCACGCCGTCGGATTAGTAATACCTGTGTCTCGCTTTCTTTTATTCCTTTTCACATGAAATGATGCCCACCTCCTTAATTGTTTATACAGTCAAACCTGCTCATGTGGTCACCTTTGTATAATGGTCACCTGTTCATAATGGTCACTTGCTTGCTCTACCTACCCAGTTTCCTGTTTAATAAACCTGTATACAAAGGTAACCTGCCTAACGTGGTCAGTGAATGGGTGGGTACAAATTTGTATTAAAACCTGTATACTCTTGTCATTGTTAGGTGAAATAGAAGCTGATATTTTCATTTTTGGAAACATAAATCTGTTTTGACAGGTATTAACAGTGTTTATAATTAATTTTGCAGAATTGAGAAGATTGTACTAATTAATAGGAATTATTCATAGCGTGATTAATTAAGTATATGTAAAACAGATATAACACTTAAAATTTCTCTTGTCTTCACAAACTTTTGGACACCATGCCCCGAACTATTTTTTTTGCTACAAAAATACAAAGAAGGAAACCTGTACAGAAAGGTCACCTGTATATAGTGGTCACTTTGGGTTGCTCCCATGAGTCACCATTATAGACAGGTTTGACTGTAGTTTTTTTTTCAATTTTTACCAAATTTTGCTTTGCTGATATTTTTGTTCTTTGTCATGTAAGGCTATATTATGGGGACAAATTAGGGGTTTTTAGTCTTATCCACAACTCTTCGACAAACACAGTGTATTTTAATAATATTTTGAGCATTTTTAGCATATTAATGATATGCTCTTCCTGTAGTTTTTTAAACCAAAACTTCGCTCATTTCTTCATTGTCTCAATCTAAGGCTAGCTAATAAAAAGAGTATTGCTGTCTCCTCCGTAATCAGAGACACTGTATTGTATGTCTATGTCGTAACAACCCAGTTAATTTCCAATTTAAAGCAAATTTTACATTAATTTATGGTCCTTACTGTCAGCCTTCAAAATTGTATCAAGTAATCCACATCCCATTCTAAAATGGCCTCAATCGGTGGAAATAGTTTTTTTTACATATGTTTAAATTTTCTCTCAAACCAGTAAACCACTTCAAAGCAAACATATCATGGTTGATCCTTGAGTGGTCAACCTTCAAAGATGGCTGCCATAAGTGGACATAGTTTTAATTAAAATACAGGAAATACTGAACCATCATCCAAGCTCACATACCATAAGGCAACAAACAAAACCGTGAATAGGCAAAAACAACGAGTATGACAATGAACAATCAAGTAACACCTCACAGAAACGAAAAAACAGGAAATGAGTAACGCGAGCCCTACAGAAAAAACCGGGATTCACTAAAGTTCTCCTGAAGGGTAAGCAGTTCTGCTCTACATGTGGCATCTGTCTTATAACTCATGCCGAAAATCCGGTGAGCAGTCATGATTGAGGAAGGACGGGAATAGACCATGATATAGGAAACAGATCTTTAATCGTCTGTGAGACAGACATTCCATAACGATCAAACAATTCGTAATGGCGACCGTTAACCTCAAGGACGGCTGCCATCACATACATGTAGTTTTGACATGGGTCCTATGAGATAAATGTTTTTAAAAAAATCTTCCCTGACTTCTGAAACCATAAGACAGCTTAAAGCAGACATGGCATGGATGGGTCTTATGTGGTTCACTTTCAAAAATGTATCTGGTTACCCGGACATCATCCAAAACAATCACCATCATAGTTTTAACATTGGAGTCGATTTGAAAAATATTTAACAATCTTCTCCTCAGAAACCAGTAAGCCAATGAAAGCAAACATAGAATGGATGGTCCTTAGGTAGTCTCAAAAAATGATATCCAAACCTCTTTTCAGGATGGTCACAAACCAGCGGACATAGTTTAAATATAAGACCCTATAGGAAAATTGTTTAAAATATTCTCTGAAATCAGTCTGCAAGTTTCATTGGTCCATTGTGTCCATTGGCAACCACCTCCATCAATCAAGGCCCCATTAGCGGATATAGTTTTAACATAGGATCATATTGCGATCAGTTACACTAAAATTTTGAGAAGACTAATCATACATTGCTTGATTATCTCGCAAACTGTAAATGTGGTATTTTTCCTGTTCTACTTGAAAATTATATAATTGGCTGAAAAAATTTGCGTCCGTGAAACAGATCGAGAAGTCAAAATCTGCTATAGATAAGGGCAGTGAAATACATATTGTAAGTTTGTAACAAAAAATCTGTTTTGCAAATTTTGCAAAAGCCCCGCTAAGCGATACCTTGTAGATACCCGCTGACACAGGATCTGTATTCTAATAAGATCTGCTCAGTGTTGAAATCACTATTATCTTTGCTTTCTGGAACCCTCGGCGTATGTGTCTTCACTTCTCAATACAACCAGGTAAAAGGGTACACTGTACAAGTTGACAAAACCAAGTCTACTGCGAGCTACTGCTCACAAATCTGTCTAGACCCCCGATCTCGCCTATCTGACCATCGGCAGATCTGAAATAAATGATATGGTAGATTTGTCCCAGCTAAACCTTTGTACCAAATATCAAGAAGCTGGAACTTTTAAAAGGTTGCTTAGATAAATGTGACGAAAATTTTCTCTGTTAAAAATAAATTAATCGGCAAACAGAAAGCAGACTATCGGCAGATTTGAAAAAGCATAACATGGTACAGGTCATCAAGCTTACGCTTGGTACAAATTATCTGAAAGCTGCTACTTTTAGTTGCAAAGTAAAATGTGGCATTTCCTGTGATAGAAAAGCTCATTTGATCAGCAACCAGGAAGTAGACTACTGGCAGATTTGAATAAACAGATGCGGTAACAATGCACGATATGCTTTACATAAGCAGCACGATGAATTGGCACAAATTTTAAATTTTTGTAATTCAACAAGATCAGTAGAAGCAAACTCAAATTATTGTACGACTTGTTTACACGTACTGAAATAAAGACGGTACTTTACAGTTTTTACCAATGTTTGAAAATTTCAAAAGGATTCGTCAAAGCAAACGAGTTATCGTACGACATGTTAACATATTGACGGACTGACAACCCTACACGATAATACGTCAGTCAAAGACGTGTATTAAAACTGCATCACACTCTACAGCTCGCCCAGCTAGAGCTTGGTACCAAATATCTGGAAACTGTCATTTATAGTTGATGAGGAAATCTTCGTTTTCTGTTGGCACAATGGCTACATTGGTAACATGAGATTTCAATGCGTGATAAAAAAACGACAAATATAATGAAGAATATTGTATAACCTCATTAGAACAACCATGATTGTTTCCTTGCAATTTTCACTTAAACTGAATTTGCTGCAGTAAAGAATCCGAATGTAAAAAAGAAATGGAAATACGTTGACGTTATAAAGAGGGATTATGTTTCCACAGAAATAAAAGAGTCAATAGTAGCTGTCCACAAAGGCACGTATTATATTGAAAAGAGACTCTGAGTGCACAGTAAAATCCATCTTATCTTTACATGTAGCACTTCTCACGATCACATTAATCAAATGATCGTGTATGAATTAGGACCAACAGCCAGTCACACCGCATGTTTTATCTTGAATAAGGCTAACTGTGGTTTGTCGATAAATGGAACAGGTCTGTCGCGGAAATAAAGGATAAAGAAATAAAAAGGCGACGGACCTCTACACACTCTAGCTTACTCCAACTGTTTTGTAAAAAAAAAGTTTTTTCTCTTGTTTCTGAAACGATCAACTCGTTGGTTTTTCATTATTTTACTAAATAAATCCTCTATTTTTTAACCCTATTTGTACATGGTTTTGAACCAGTGGATTGTGTAAAACTTTAAACATTTCGTTCAAATACTGAGAAGCTTCACCAGCTGATTCGGCTATCAGAAATGCTTTCCACAGAATAAAATATGCGACAGCCTTGAATTGTAAGCCTATAAGAACATCTTCCTCTATTATTAATTTCATATCGTTCAGGCACTTGTTTCTGTCATGCATGTTTCCAAGGTAGTGATAGCACATAAAACTCAGAAAATGAGCAAATACAATAGGAGGTGAAAAGATAATACTGTTGTGTCTTAAATTAGGCACACTAAGATCAGAATTAAAAAACAAAGACTCAGGTTTCGAAAAACGTATCAGTGGATATATACAGGAAAGTTTCAACCTCTGCAGAAATGTTGTATTGGCACTACTGTAGGGATTTTCTTCAAATTTTAACGATTCACAAGGCATAATGTAAAATTTATCAGGTGTGCATTCATTCATTGCAAAGTCAATAACGGTTAAGGCCTTATTGTACTCTTTGTGTTGGTAGAAAAATACGGCCAACCACAACCAACCTGAAACGCTGTCCATGTCTTTTCCAATCAAACTGTGGAAAAGGCAACGTTTATATTCTGGATAAATGATCTTGTTGGTTTTTGTAATACAGTATGGCACCTCTGTGAGCCGATTCACACAGAAATGGGCTATCCATTGCAAGTACAAATATTTCTGCAGCTTCTGCCCGCGGAATTTAGTTATATTGCATAAATTAGACAGCGATAAATTGAAAATGTTTGGGTCAAACTCAACATCGCGGCTAAAGTACGGTAAAATTTCGAGCAAAGGATAAATAGCCCTATCAATTTCATCATTAAGACATACAGGAGTACTAATCACAGTTTCTGTGTTCATTGTTTGTAATGTTTTTGATCGGTTTATAATTCGAATTCCTTCACTATCCAGTTTTTCTAAGAAATGTAGAAGCTTTTCTTTATTTACACCAAATATTTTTCCTTCAAACATATTGTTTTCAGGAATAAAGTAATTTGGACAGTAACCTAGCCTTACCCAATATATAAGTCGCTTGAGACAATTTCTAAAACATGAAAACAGATTTTCTGGTATCCAGCTTGACGTGTCAGACTCCTCCGACAACCAAAATACGGTTGTTTTCATGAAGTAAGAACATAAAAGTTCTTTAATACTTGGCTCGTGAGCTATTATTTCTTTCAGCAAGATTTTTAACATCGCATAGCACAAAAGCTGAGTGTGATTGAAGGAGTGAATTAAGATCTTTTCGGGAACAGAAAATGATATCCGCCATTCTAATGGATTACTTTCAGATGATCCGAATTTACTTCCTATCGGAACGTATAGTAAACCTTCATGCGATATATTTGATATAACGGTAGGCGATGGCCAGTCTGAAATTCTTGGTCTGTACAACCATTTCATGGCAATGGGTGGCCACGTTGCGCTTTTCAAACAGACTGCATAATCTAGAGATTCATCACTAACAGGCGTAAAACACGGTCCGTGAATTTGATAGGGCACAAATTCAGCAATCATTGACTGTATATTTTCTTTGAAAGTGCTATTGGATAAGACTGAACCATATAAAGTTAAAGTATGTTCGAAAAAAGGAGAACGTGAACCTCTGGATATATCTTTCAGAAGAACAAACCCTGGGGGTGCATTTTCGGTGTCGGCAATATATCCAATTTCACTTTCTATCTCCTGTTTACTGCAGTAGACTGGTAGCCACAGCCAAATCTCCATGACATCAAGATCACTTCCGGGCATATCAAGGCCCTCAGCTTTGCTTCCGCTGCTTCTGAAATCTCTGTTTTGTGTTTTGAAAGTTAGATCTATCGTTTCAAAGAACAATCTTCTTGTTTCTACTACTCTTTCTGAACCTATAACATCGGAAAGACAGCAGAAAAGCTTCCGTGAAAATTCCTTGGTATTCGCGGCTTCCGTTATAATGTCTGAAAAGGGTAAAAGAGCATTTATTTGTGATTGAAATCTTTAAAAGGAAATATGCAGGAAAAATGTAATTTATATTAATAAAAACGGTGAAAATTGAACCAATTTAATGAAGATAATCTTTTCTTCCAAGAAATATGGTATTTCCCTGAGATTAAGGCTGGCAGACAGCAAGACATATGAACGTGTAATTGAATAGATGGCTTTGTTCCATTTTCTCTATGCTGCACCGAAATGGAAATGCGGGCATTCGGTGTGACCATTCAAGTACTTTAAAGTTATAATTGAAGCGGTGCGATAAAGAGATTTCAAGCCGATAGATTACTACTTTTTTGTCAAATACTAATAGTTTCTTTGCATTGTATTAAGATAGTAAAGAGAGGGTATTAAGGTAGTTCGGGTGTCTGAAACTGAGCATCGATCTTACACATCTTGCAAAAAACTGGTTTTCGTATTAAAATTTGATAAAATTGTTAGGATATGGATTTAATAAAAATTAACCGAGAAGAGTAAATGAGCAATATGCAATAAGAATATGCAGTTTCCCATTTTTTGCAATTTTCCCTTACTTTTTCAGGGGAGATAATTTGTAAAGAACTGAAATATTTCACAATTTTACTCGGTGACCCCTTTTTTTATTTGATATTTTAAATGTGTTTTGAAAATATGAATTCTCTTGACGTTACGCGCGATGTTCATACCTTTCAGACTAAACAGCGTGTTCTCTATAAAGAGTGTGTCGGAATTTCAGTAAGACTAAAAGATTTGGTAATATATAAATTCATTTGTAGCTTTTGAATGTTCTGACAATTTTTACAGGATTAAATTTTGAGAAATTCTTTTTGTTTTCAGTTTATTTGCCTTTTAAAGATCGATTTACGGAATAATTTATGCTGTCCCGGGTAACATTTTTTAAACATATTTCAAGTTTGCGACCGACGGGTAATTTCATTTTGTGTCGGAGACCACCAGCTTTTTGCCAGATGGTTGCCCCAGTGGCAATGTTTTATGAACCAACTTGTTGTGACGTAATGATGACGTCATATGTAGATTTGCCCAATGAAGTTGACAATGTTTTTCTGACCCGCGTAATTTTTTTTTCTATTCAATCAACATAACTTGTATGAAATATGGGAATATAATGGCAGCTGGTGAATAAATCGCATATCAGTCAAATGGTATTTTCGTGTAGATTACAATTTGGATCGTACAGATATTTTCATTTCGTCTGGAAAAAAATAGAACACTTTTATTCTTGGTGAATCGAATGTCACACCTGTGAATTTTACCAAAAACAAAGACAGGGAGGAATTTTGGCGCATTTCTATGTAACCAAATATTAGTTTTAAAACAATTTAACTCCAGTTATTGAATGTTATTTTCTTCTTCTGTACAAAATGACTAAACTTATGAATATTGCCTGGACGGTTTAGAAATAATCTGCCTGTCAAAAAGGGTGACAAAAATGTCACAAACGCGATTTTTCTAATGACGGCCAGTTCAGACGTCGTCTCGTCTAATGTCTTCTCAAAACGGGCTGTTTTATGCTGTTTAACAAATAAAAAGGGAAACAAAAAGGCAAAAAGGAATGAAAGGAAGAAAAAAGTAGAACACATGCACAAAACCAAACAAATTATTTCGAAGCTTCAACGTAAATTGGTGACGAATTGGAATGGTATTCGATTACAATAGACAAAATGATCGAAAAGAGTTAAAAGTCAGGCCCTTACTACCCCTTTTTGTCATTTTGTAGATAAATGTATAAAATTGCATAAATTGCTCGTAACTATAAATTTATGTGCTAAAAATCTTCTTTGGCATAGCTATGCAACTTACAACAATCATTTTTTGTCAATAAATGCGAGTATTTTCCTCGTTAGTTAAATGTATTTTAATGTCATTTAGCGCAGTCTTTTGACGACAACGTTTT
>JAOXYH010089546.1:0-10712 GCA_028566455.1 Botula fusca
TGGAAAACATTGCCGCCATATAGCCATTGCATGCTGGTGCAGCGTAAAACCATAACAATCAATCAATCTTATGGAAAACTGGAGAAGATTTCAAGTGAGGTGACAGATCCAGACAAGGACTCTACCATTTTCTTTTTTTTCTGCAAAAGCGGGTCAGGAAAAACCACTCTGTTAATGTCCGTTCAGCTGATGAATTGTTTTGGGTGAATGGGAGGGTTAGATTGTGTCTTTAATTGGGATATTTCTATGTCCATTCAGTTGTTGAATTGTGTGTGTGTATGGGGGGGGGGTTGTGTAATTCTTTTAACCCGGAAAGTTTTCATTCCTTCATAATTTCATAATTTAAACTTTGCAAGGTGATTTCACATACTGTACGTTGAAGATGTGCAGCTCCTACATATTTCTGTTTTCAGCAGATTTGAGTCAATATGTTGACGTGCAGTCCACTTTGGTCATGTTGGTCTTGTTTCCATATAATACAATGTACATGTATATATATTTAGGCAATATATTGTGTAGAAATATCATTGTCAAATTAATTTGAAAATAATAAGTTTAAATATTCATTTGTTTGTGTTGCAATCAAATCTTCAAACAAAAAGGGTTATACATGTACATGTACATGTATTAAATTTTTAGTACATGCTTGCATCATGCATGCAGCCTGTATTAAAATGATAGACGTCAACAACCGACCAAGAAAAACAACAGAAAATGCACTATATCACCTCATTACAGAAAGATAAGTGTTACCTGGTTACATATACGTACATATTGAAAAAAAAATTGAAAGATTAAAAAATTTGAATGAAAACAATGATGAAGGAAGAATTGGAATCACATGATTTTCAAACTTTCAGAATGTCTGATGATTGGTCGAAAATTGACCAATCAATAAAGGGTTACTAAGTGCAGGAAATTCTTCAAACTTCTGTACAATACAGTGTTTCCTGTAGCAGTAATCATGGGATTAAATTAAAATTGCCATAGTTAAATTATAAAATGTTACAGATTAATAAAATGACTTGAGTAAAATTATAAGGGGTTGAAACTTCTTGACCTGTTTAATTACATGTACATGTGTACTAGTTTGTTGTTTCTGCAACTGATTTTCAGGTACATTTAGTATAGTGTTTTGCCAATGACTTGCATATTTTTATGACCGGGAATTAAGGACCAAAAAGCCAAACTTTTATAGAAAGAAGCCTTAATTAGAGCTGAGATATACATGTCCATGTGGAAGCTGAAAGAGCATATGTTTGTAAAAAAGTTCCTTCAGCAAGAAAGGACAGATATTAATGATCTACATTGTACATGTATTTCATATGTCCAGCATGTTCAGTGTTCTCAAATAATACACCCAGCCCACACTGAAGCAGTAAATACATTTCTTCATCACTATCCTTAAGACCATATGCGGGTAAATTTAAGTTCTGTAGCTGTTTATTGCATGTCTGATGGAACAAAAGCTTGGAAGGAAAGCGATTGTAGATAGTTGTCGTTGCACTATTTTCATTGAGTCATAACCTTGACCCGAAATCATTCACTCTGAGGTAAAGATCATGATGTTATTAGTCCAAATTGAAAATATTCGTAGTTTTCTTGGAATTTTATCTTTATTTATTTTAATTCTCATTGATAAACTCAATTGATTAATTTTGCTACAAAATACCAGGCTCGATGTGGACGGGATGTAACATTGTGCAGAGGTCAGTGTTCATAGTTACCTGAGAGGAGAATGACATCTGCACTTTACTGAGATCTTGTCAAGTAGCCATTATATCCTGTTTATGAATGAAATGTAGATTGAAAGGGATTGAAACTTAAAGTAGAAACAAAAACCAGAACTACATGTATGACTGAAAAGATTTTTGATTTAGGTCCAATCTCTTCCTGAAAAGATGAAAAATGTTAAAATCACATAATATCATAAAAATTTCCCATAAACCCACAGATATTACAGTGAAAATATAAAAGTGTGAAGATTGACACAGTTATACTGAAAGGTAAATATATTTTAATATTGAAAATATGGATTAGCCTTTGACAGGGATGGAAATTTATACATACTGTACATGTATATTGTAGATAAGATATGTACATTGTACGTTAGAAATTTTATTTTGGGGATTCTTACAGTGTTTATTATACAGAATTAGGGAAATTCTGCATTTCTGTGCTTATGAAATTAAATTATGATAAAAAAAAACATAATAATTAAATAAAAACAAAAATGAAAATTAATAAAAACAGCAAAATAAAATGAAAAAAAAATGTGTAATAGATTTATTCTTGTTGCTTATGCATAATCAAGAAATTTCATAATAATTAAGCAGACTGTTGCATTCAAGTTTTCTGAGCAAAGCTACAAAAGTAAGTCGTCTGGACCCAGATTTCATGCTAGATGATGCAGTGGTTTAAGAAAATCTGATTAAAGTTTTTATGTCCAAGTTTTTTCCAACGGGTTCTGCAAATCTTGTAACTTTGCCTAGGGATGGATCTTTGGGAGTCTGTCAGCCTCACTACAAAAGTTGCATGTAGTCATCTGGACCAAGATTTCATGCTTCGGTGGTCTTAGAAAATCTCTTTGAAAGTTAATGTCCTAGGTTTTTTTTTCTAATGGGTTCTCCTTGATGAGTAGTCATGTTACTTTGCATTGGGATGGATCTTTGGGAGTCGTCAGTCTCTGTACAAAAGTAAGTCACCTGGACCTAGATTTCATGCTTCAGTGGTCTTAGAAAATTGATCGAAGTTTATGTCCCAAGTTTTTGTCCAACAAGTTTTACTTGATACATGTATATAGTCTTGTAACTTTGCATAGGGATGGATATTTGTGAATCTGTCGGCCTACCTATGAAAGTAGATCATGATGATGACTTGACCTAGATTTTATACTTCAGTGGTCTTAGAAAATCTCATTGACGTTTCATCCAAGTTTTTTTCCCAACAGGTTCTACATGATGTATAGTCATGTAACTTTGCTTAGGAGTGCATCTTGGGGAGTCTATGTCAGCCTTAAGCTCTACAAAAGTAGGTCACCTTGACCTAGATTTTGTCCTTAAGTGATCTTAATTAGGAAATATGTAGTGACAAAGGCAAACTTTGTTGTCAGTGACAACCTATGTTTTAAGTTCGCTGTTCAGCAACAATGGGGAGTGGGTAGTACATTTATTTGGACTGTAGAATTGGTCAGTCATGTCCGTTTTAGTTCAGAAAATGTCAAAATTCACATCTGGATTTTAGGATAAAAATGAAGTTTTTACTGGGACTTCTAAACTGGCAAAGAAAAAAATATGCTGAGGAAATCAGGATTGGAAAAAAAATAGTAAAAATGGAGTCATACGATGTAATAAAAAAGTTCAGCATTTTGAGACCAGACCCCTCATACCCTCTGGTCATGTGTTGTTTACTGGGTCCCCATAGCAACAGCTGCAAAATGACTGACATTGTGGGATCTTTTTACATTTATACCAGTTTATGTTACACTGTATTGACGACATTAAAAGAGGAAGCTATATATACATGAACTAGATAATGGTGCATTGGAGGTCTTTGTTGAACTTCTGAGAAGCCTTTAGTGTGTTATCAATATTACTTAGAATAAATTAAAATGAGAAAACATTTTTTGCTAATTTAGACCTTTTATAACTGCTTTAATTGTGAAATGTAATTAAAAAGTAATAAATTCAGCAAAATTGTTGACAGTTTGTTGATCTAATTATAGTTAGATAAGAAACAATAACAAGAAAAAACGTGGAGCATTGTAATCTTTTGAACGGTCTCTTGTCAAAGTTCACCGATTTCATTGTCAATTAAAAATTTAATGACACAAGAGATTCTTCAAAACTGAAAAAAATACCAAGAATTTAACTTTTCTTTCCATATCTGTCTTTTGAAGCCATTTTATTCCATTTTTCCAAATGATTTGCAGCCTCAACATTTTACAGATACTGCTGAAAGAGAGAATTGACAAACTTATGCTATATGCGTCACAAACGTTTCAGATCAGGAAGTAAACATTAGTTCATTAAATGGCCTGTCGGGGACTTCAATCAATAAGGTAGGAATGACTCCCCTCTGTAGTTATACAGTCATAAGTCAATGAAAAAATAATAATAATGTTAATTTTGCATAATTTTGCACAATTTCAGAAATGTTTTTATGTTTGTAAAAATACATGAAGAGTTATTATTTTATAATTATTATTACGTTTTAAATATATTTTAGGAATTGTGTACGTTTTAAATTACACTTCCTCTTAGTGAAAATTAAAGTATGAATTTAACAAAATGTAATCATTTTTTATTTTTTTTCAAATTTAAAAATTTGCACAATATTTACAAGGCATGCTACATGTAAGTGTATATTTAAGCAGGAAATCAATTAAGGTTTTAATTATTTTTAATTAACAATATGCATGACTACTGTTTGAAAAAAAAATCATAAAATTTTCTGAAAGAAAATGAAGGGATTTAATTTGATTGATTTAACAAAGTTTTCCAGACAATTAAACTTTTTATAACAAAAATGAATGATTTTGAGCTTTTCATTTTTTTTTCTGTAATTCAATCTCTGTTTTCACCTGTAAGCAAAGTAGTTTGTATTGTAACTTCCTAGTTAGGCTATATTGTTAGCCAGTTAAGTGAACTAATTTTGTGACAGAGTAGATTGATTAATTGATTGGGCTGAATGCCACGTTCAGCAATATTTCAGCTATATCATGGCTGTTGGTTTTAATGGTGGAAATAGCTGGTTCCAACAATGAACAGCCAACCTTGGGCATATACTTTTACAGCTGTATCACTTGCAAGTCAAGTGCACCTTTTATTATTGTTTTCAATTGGGAGGGATTGCAAGTCAATTGCACCTTTTATTATTGTTTTCAAGGGGGAGGGATTGCAAGTCAAGTGTACCTTTTATTATTGTTTACAAGGGGGAAGGGAATGCAAGTCAAGTGCACCTTAAAATGGGGGTGATAATACAGGTAGGAGCAAACCAGCTACCTTAACCATTCAACCACCCAGATAGAATAAAACTTTGCATTTCATTACCTAGTCCAGGTCTATTGATCCCTGGTCTGCATTGCAGTTTAACTTGCAAAAGAGGAGTTCACGCTATGCTTACTGAAATATTCTGTAAGGTTTTGCATATTCTTTGGCAAAAAGGAACACTTACATTATCATTATTATGCACCAAACAGCAGCAGCAGGCAAAGGATATATATACTGACTGACTGAGAAATGTTCAAGCTCTAATCAGGACAAGAACAAGAAACGGATCCCTGCAAAAACTTTATGGGTCACTTTCATATTTCACTACATATACAATTAATAAAGTTTTTATATTATTATTACACTTTCATTTATAGCCGGAATTTCATAACATTTTCATCAGAAAATCAAGAATTTTATAAATTTTATCAGAGACATATAAAACATATAAAGAAATTTTAACGTAATGAAGAAAAATATACCAGGGTTTTACCAAACATATTCGAGCTGCAGTTGAAATGGAAACCTCGGGGTAGTGTGTCTACTTCTTAAACTACTTTTTCATTTCTGTTCAAATGTTTGTATAACTATGAAAATATGAAAGCTTAATCATTTCTCGATGGGGTATTAAAGGTTTTATTGCAATAATTTTTACAGTTTGAAAGATATTAGAGATTTCTTTCAACTGTTTGCGTTTTCAATTCATTGCCGATGGCCGCGAGATAATACGAGATTTCACGAAGTTTCCAATCTCTTGTTTTATATGTCTCTGATAATCATTATGATTAGGTTTTGATTAAACAAATGATAATCAACTCACCAGTTTCAGAAGTTCATCCTTTATTTCATAAATCCATGGTGTTTTGATGCTGTTTGTAAACCCGTGGACGATAAACTTTGTTTTACGAGCGGCACTAAAATGAGAAGTGGTAACAGATGACAAATCTGTAAAGTTGAGAAATTCTCCTTTGTTTGCATTTATCCTGGTAAAAAGCTGCATTTGTGTTCCAACCTCTTGTGGCGACTTCGGCAGGTCTAGTTGCGCATTATCGAATGGAGGAAAATTGTCAAAACAGCCAACAAAAGGATAACATTTTGTCTTGTTTACCCGGTTTACCATGGGTACTACAGTTGTTCCATTGAGGACTTTCTGTGCTGTTACATTTGAAGGTGTTGTGTTGTTTGTCACAGAATCTACGCCATAGATAGTGTTCAAAACAATCACTGAAATAACAAATTCCTTGTATTGAATTTGTCATATAGGATTGTGCTTCTTTCTTTTGCCAATGTTATTTGCAAAACTGCATCATTATTTTGGCAGTATGTTCAAGAATTTACATAGATGTTGGTCTATCTCAAAATACTACCGGTATTATTAGAGAAATCAAACGCTAAACCGACACATTTTTAAACAGTAAAAAAGCTTTCCTTTTCTATTAAATCTTTTCTTCAGTACATATTTAAACAACTGTTTCTTTCAGAAATATAATGTATCTTTTCTTACCCGTCGTAATAAGGAAAACAAAATAATTCATTCTTTTTCCCCGTGTCAGTAACAAGACACGACTGGACAAGAGTGACAGAGATAAGATATTCAGTTGAAGTGAAACAAGTGCAGTTTGATCAAAGGCCAAGGAAGATCCCTTCTGAATGGCTACCGCTAATAACGATAAGAAATTACTGAAACAAAACTTCCTTCATGTTGCAAAAGGAACAGCATGTATTTGAAATCGAGGTTGTCTGAGGCATGGTCATTTCGAGTTGAAATATTTAGTACAAGAAAAAGTAAGGGTACCAAAGATTGCTAAGATATAATCCATGAGTCAAAAGGCCATGAACAAGGGGTTGGACAACACGGACATTTACAAGAATTGGCATCATCTAAAACAACATGCATGAATATATTATGACCTTGACAAAAGCTGAGTAAATGAAGGTTCTTATACCAGTGCCCAGTAAATGCAAGTTGACTAGATGAAATATTTTTTGATGAAATATTTTTTGTTGACGTCACCGAAAATAAAAGATTCCAGACAAACATCTAGAGATCACAGTATGGCATACGTTATTATTTTATAATGATGTTAGAAACGAAAGATTGAAATTTTTTATTGCGTTTATTTAAGCAAGATTTGCTGTGGTCGCATGATAATGTTGCAAGATGGTGGACATTCATTTTTAGAGCACAGAGTTTCTGCACCAAAAGACATTTTATATTTTAATGTGTCACCGTTTCACCAGTGTTTAGTAACTGCGCCATCCCATGAACTTTTAGAGTCGGCCAAACTTTTATTTTGAAATTTTACCGACACACCTATAGTTTTATGAAAAAATTTATCTCGCTGACTTTTAAACCTTTCTCATCCGTTTTAAATCAGTCTTATCTTTAGTTGAAGGATACTTCGACTGACTTTTTTGATTGATCAAAATTTTTACCAGCATGTCAGTCCGAAAGATATTTCACTTGTTCGTCTCTGTGCTTGATGTCATATCACCAGTGTCTCTAATTATACGCGAGAGACCAGGCGGACGAGTCATTTTGTACCCAGAGGCTTAAATCATGCAGCCTCGGCTATCATGGTCAATGTCAAACGTATAGACCTCTTTAGTATCCGATTTTCACAAAGATTTATAGCCATTATACAATTTAATTCTGTTTGACGTCAAACTTTTTTCAAAGTGAGGAGGGTATGAGGCAAACAAACAAAACCCCAAGAATAAAACAAGATTAATTTTATAGCAAAATTTTGGTATCAATATTCTAATTGTGTAAATATGTAATTACCGAGAACAATACTTGATGGCCTAGACCTATATCAGGCAAATGTAGGTTGGCCAACTCTAATACTGGGTAATTTAAGTTGACCTTGACAAAAGCTGAGTAAATGAAGGTTCTTATACCAGTGACCAGTGAATGTAAGTTGACTAGAACACAGGAAAGACCTAAACAAAGTAATAAATATAAATGCAGGTTAACCTAGATCAAACTTATCCATTCACTTTTTAAAATAATCTGGTAAAGAAATTCACCTGTCTTTAAACCTGTTCCTCACATGGGTAACTACCCTTAAAATGAGTAACATTTATATGGTAAAAAAAATAAAATACTGGAGCGTGTTTGTCTCAAAATAACACATACAAAGCAAACAATTTTTCAACGGAAAGCTATATATTATTTTCAGATTTGTAAAAGTTTGATGCCTTATGCAAGTTTAACAGGCACACAACTTCTTTGAATCTTTAAAACTGAAACTAAAATATGCTTCTTTTAGAAAAGTTGGTGCAACTGTCATGAATAAGTGCCATTTTGAGTAAAAGTCTCCAACTCCAACTGTGAAATAGTTATCCATTTGGGGGTAGTTATCCATTTAAAGGAATATTCCCCATTTGGTGGATTGTCCCCAGCATGTTATAATGTTGTTTTATATGTCTCTTGTAAAATATAGAATCCGAGAGGTATTCTCTTGCAGGAGATCAATATGTTCATATATCACCCCTTAAGTGTGTTCTGGAGTATTTAACATTTCAAGAGATAAAGTAGATTGCCCTTCTTTCAACAAATAGAAAATAATACTGATTGTTTTGTTTGAACTTTTGGTTGATGATTAATTAAAATTCTAAACACATTCGTCGACCGAGAGAGTCCTGCTGACTTCATTTTATTTTTCAAATGTGAAATTCCCTGTAGGAAGAAAACCCTTTCGTCTTTTTATTTCGTAAAACATAAACTATGTAATGCATATCGTTTGTGGTACTTATTGTCCGAAACTCTAAACAGACACGATATGACCAGTGCCTACTCTATCTGATTTTCACAAAGAAATATGTTATACTCTAGCCGATTGCTAATAGAGAGGTAATATTATCAATGAAGACATATTGTAGACCACTGACAATAATTTAACCCATTCCATAGACAGAAAGGCCACCAAACAAACAGAAAAACTAAGCCATAAACTCTTCCACGAACACAGGGTTCACTGATACAAACTGAAGATGCCTATCAACCTAAACTCAGCGTCATTTGTCCGATCTGTAACTGCCATGAATGTGGGAAATATCAAGAATGGATTCATTTCTCTTGTACAAACGTCTCAGACCCTGATAATATGGAAGATCAAAGATTTCGTATGCTCTATTTGTACTGACAGTTTATTATTTCAATCCCAAATCAACACGGGGATGAGCAAATTACTGCCAAGTACGTCGAGATAATGCCCGATCAAGTCGACCAAGTTGAGTAATACTGTGGACAATGCTATCATTACCAAAGAGTCAGAGTCAATAAAATAATAATGCACCAGAGAATACCGTGGTCAAAGAATTAATTGGGCGTCCGAACAGTCCCTTCTACCATCTCTTGGAAGCAAAAATGTCATCCTAAATAAAACGCATCACATGAGAAAAAAAAGAAAAGACTAATGTCAAATACAGCACCAACAACCAATCTCGAAATGAAAGCTCAATCGAAAGGGAATATATCGGTACATCGTTGAATTACAACCAAAAAAACCCAAAGTAATGGAAGTTAATCTGATCCACATCCCCCAAGTTTTGGGCAGCACAAGACCATTCAACAACAAATTGCTTCTAATGTGAACTGTAGCATGGATACAAAAGTATCTGAACAAAGAGTTCGACTAATGGAAGTGCAAATGGCTCAAAATGTTCAAATGACACATCTCCAAAAAGCACAATTTATAACTTAAATTCAGCTCCAGCAGCTGAGTATGCAGCACAACATAACAATCTTAGTCGGTAGTAACGTCTTATGTGTCCGTTCATACTTCTCTATCGGTGTTCACAACCCAGACTGCAAGTTCCACCCCACATACTTGCTCCAGGATTATTTCATCTACCTCAACCTCCGTCGTATTACATAAATCAGCAAGTGCTAGCTTACGGTGGTACACAGGGGTATCGACCACTCACCAGTGCAAAATATGCCTCCTTGGCAAGAATAATCGCAAATTTAAACCTTTTCGACAGGAACAAGTTCATAACACTGATGTACTAGAGCCTCATCGCATTCCTGTTCCTCCAATGCACACCACCAGGGACAAGACAATCAAGGACAATGGAACTCGATCCAATTTGCAAGTCAAAATCAACTCCAACTAGCACAATATTACACGTGCTACAGTTTGTAAAAGCAGTGAAAAACAAAGTGGTGAGAACAAAAACCATAACTTTCTCAGACTAATCGTAGGGAAAACGTCAAGCCAAATCTAATGCCTTTTTAGAGATTCCACAAACACAACAGGAGCTGATTCTCTTGGAGGAAGCTTCTCAAAATCGAGACTGACAATAATGTTGAGTAATATTGAAGGCTTCTCATCAAATAGTGCTTTCACGAAATTTCTGAATTCGAGATTTGACATTACACGTATACAAGAATATTGGCTTTACGACTGTCAACGTCATGAATATGACAAATATTTTCCTAATAAAATTTCATTCATTCGTTGCTCAGATTCTTTTGACTGAATACCGGGGTCATATCTACCTAGAGGCAAATGTGGAAATGGAATTTTCTGGAATGAGGCATAATTGGGGTAAATTACAAAACTTAGAGCAGGAAACGAAAGGGTAGCCGGTATTCTCGTCTATTAAGACTGGTTTGCGTGTATCTACCGACGAACAATCCGTCAATTCAATCGTCAACAAAGAATGCGGACATTATTGACAGTCAATAAATACAGCGCATTACACAAAATATTG
>JAOXYH010089657.1:0-10711 GCA_028566455.1 Botula fusca
ATTTTGTGTATTCCTCATTGTTGAAGGCCACACACTAACCTCATGTTTTTGGTACGATGTATTCCCCATTGTTGAGGACTATATAGGAATCTGGTTTATGTTACGGTGTATTCCCCACTGTTGAGGACCATACAGTAACCTCTGGTTTATGGTACGGTGCATTCCCCACTGTTGTGGAATATACAATGACGCGGTCTATGATACGTAGTTTTCTCAGGTTTATGATACGCTGTATTCCCTTCGCTTGAGGACCATATAGTTATCTGAGGTTTATGTTACGGTGTATTCCCCATTGTTGAGGACCACACAGTATCCCTTTTAATAATACGTGTACTCCCCATTGTTGAGGAACACACAGTATCCCCTTTTAATAATACGTGTATTCCTTGTCAAGGACCACAGTAATTTCTTGTTTAAGATCAGGTGCATTCTCCATTGCTGAGGAACACAGTAACCTCTGGTTTATGGTACGGTGTATTCCTTGTTGAAGACCTCACAGTAACCTCCTTTTTCTGGCATGATGTCTCAATTGAAGAGGACCACATATATGGTATGATGTAAACCCCCCATTGCTGAACACCACATAGTAACTACAGTTGATGGAATGATGTTTTCTGAGGATCATCCATAGATGTATTGACAGGGTAATCATATCAAATTATCTGTCTATAACTAAGTGTCAAATTCATTGTTCAAATTTTTTGATGAAGGATTCAATAGTCAAAAGCATTATTTACACCAAGTCCAGTATTAAGTGTACCAACTTTTGATGGTAAATTTCTGATAACTGGTTGAATAATTTCGTATTTGTCATCTAAATTCACTGTATACTCTAGCAAAAACATCAACTATGACAGCTGTTGCAGACGGCATATTGGAAGTTTCTACTCGAAACATTATCATCTGCTTGGTCATAGATGTTGGTCTGTTCGGTCCGTTTTGATGATATATGTATATATCTCAGTGTTTTTTTTTTTCAATATGAAATTCCCCAAATCAGCAATTGCTCTTTTTATAAAGTTAGGTAGTGCATTAAATCAATTACGAAGCAAAATATATTAATTTATTTAAAAAAATTTGGACAGACAGCCCTGTATAAACTGAAGGATGTTTGTTCCACTTGATAGAAGCCTACAGATGTTAACTAAAGAAATAATGCGTAGGGGACATGGAGCAAACCCAATTAATCTAAAATAGGAACAGTCATAAAAAATTTAAATTTCTAATTTATACATTTCATTTCACAGAAACTTTATTTTCTAATTACTTTTTACATCAAAAGAAATCTTTATAGGTCTATTTCAGAATGGTTTATAGCTGTAGTTGAATGAATAGTTAATGAAAAAACACCAACATGATGTAAGTTTTGTGCTTCAGGAGGTGACATGTAGAACATCAGTGGGAGCATTCTTTACGATAATAAATAAATAGCATCAATATAGTAAAATTCTTCCCACTATAATTACTAGTAAATTATATCAATAGATCATATTTTCTATATAAAGCCAGCCATTAGGACATTATTATATATAAAGGCTGATGTTAAACTGGATGGGTCCTTTGTGATCAGAATGATGAGGGTATAAACATTAATAAAAATGTCGTTTTCTGGTTTACCAATAAACTTATTTAATGAAACACTCCAAACTTCTGAACAATGTCTTAATTAGAGTCTTCACAACAGTATATTGAAAGGTTGTTGATCACAAATTTTACTGAATATACACTAAGTCATAGTGAACAATCAAATTTCGTTTCTAGTACTAGATCTCCTGGATGAACAACAACCTTTCCAAGGAGCTACTTTGTTTCACCCAAGATAAAACACCATACTCATTTAACTTTCAATAACTTTTAGCATGAAAAGTAGGTCCAATGCTATCTTTATATTGAAATAAGTTAATAGAATCTAACACCAGGGATAGTACAATGTCTGAAAATTACAGCTGAGGGTAGTTATATGTGTCCCTTCAATGACGTTTTGCCTAGTTGAAGATGGCAATCTTACCTAAAGGTGAAGAACTGTGCATAAACATTGGATGGAGAGGACTATGATATCTTACACTGGATGAAAAGAACTGTGCTACTGTTTTCAAGTGGGATTAAGAATACAGTGATATCCTACACCAGATATAAAGCTACTTGAGATTGAGAGAACTATGATGTACATACATTTGAGATTTAGATGACTGTAATTCCTATACTAAATGTAAAGAAGCAGGAACTGTGCTACTGCACCTGTACCTTAAGGAAAGAGACCTGGGATATCATATACTAGTACAAAATGTAAAGCCCGGTGCTAATGTACCTGAACATGAGATTGAGAGGATTGTGAAAGCACTATGCTAATTTACCTGCAATTGAGACTGAGAAGACTGTGAAAGCAAAGTGCCTGAAATGGAAAGGACTGTGACAGTGCTGTGCTAATGTACCTGCACTTGAGACTGAGAGGACTATAATATCTTACACCAGATATAAAACACTGTGATAATGTATCAACACTTGAGATGGACATGGCTGGGATATCGAACATTCAATACAAAGATCTGTGCTATTGTACCTACACTTGGAACAGGGAGACCTGGAATATTCTACACCCTATATCCTATTAAGATGGAAAGGAATATAATGTGCTACCTTAAAGATTGTGAGCTACATGGTGGAAAGGAAAGCAAAACACCAATTTCAAAGCTTTGCTGGAAAGGAAAGTATAACTTTGGACAAAAAGTGCTGGGAAAATTTCCAATGTATCTGTGTAGGTGGTGAAAATTCCCATCATATAATATTTATTATAGCAAAACGTATCCAAGCATGAGTTATATAACTAACATATACTGACGTAATTATAAAGAAATAAAATGCTCCAGTGAAGTACTTATATTTACTCTTTATTTGTACCTAAATTTGGTGGTAAAGTACTAAACATCTGTACCATTAATAGCTTTCAGATATAAAACTGAATCAGGGTGTGTATAGTTGAGCACAATGTAAGCAAAACTCTCATGCAGATGTTAAACACATTTATGATAAGCTTTGCATGTCTTAAAGTTTAAAAATCAGAATCAACTTCCAGCTTACAGAATCTAAGTGCCAGGTTACTTCAATGTTGAGGTCACAGTGACCTACTTTTCAAATCTTATATGTAACACTCTTACAAGTGTTAAAAAGACAAAATTATTGTGGCCTGATATTCATTTGCTGCATGCAGATATCAAACAAGGGCACTGCAAGGTGGAGCATCCCCTTGCAACGCAGACTACCAAAAGGAGTTATTCTTCAGTAATGTTGCGTCCTTTGCTTTGAATCATGACCCTGAAGTAAAATAGGGTCCAAGCTCTGATCATGGGAAAACTGTGCTATGTTCTATGTTCAATGAAGACTGGATTCAAAGCTTCAGCTTACAGTGGTTCTTACAAATAAACCTATGACTGACCTTATCTTGACATGCTCTCCTTATAATCAATCATTGTACCAAGTTTGGTCAGGACTGGTTGAAAGATTCGAGGCATATTGAGCCTATAAAAGAGGTACGGACAAATGGAAACACATACAAATGCTGTGACTTTTTCCTTTGACCCTGAAAATCTACAGACTTCATGTTTTCTTCGTTATCAACCAATATCCCAAGTTGTGCGAGGATCAGTTGAATGATTTGAGATATACCGTGCCTACAAGTATATTATGGATAGATATTTAGCTTCATGCTCTATTTATGATCAACTGATTCACCAACTTTGATTGGGACTGGTTCTAAGACTAAGTATAATTGTGCCTGCAACAGTGTTTCAGATGAACAGATACCAAGACGGATGCTGTGACCATGACCTTTGACCCTGAAATGATATAGTCTTCATTCTTTCTGCATGACCAGCCAATGTAATATTTGGTGGGGATTGGCTGACTTGAGCTGTACTGTTTCTTTAAGTGTGTAACAGATGGATACACAGACAAATACACAACTTCACTCTAACCATCTATATTTTCTTATCTATTTACATTTATCAAAATGTTAAACTCACAGTGACCTACTTCTTAAATCTTCTTTCTTATAAAAATTAAGACAAGTTTGGCCAGTACTGTACAAGACAAATAAAGACCAAACGGTTGGTGTTGTAAAGTGTCATATATTTATTGCTAATTACATCATCCCCACACCTGTCTCTGCAACTGATCAATTTCTACCGATTTTTTCAACTGTAACAACTGCAGCCTTCAATCAGATGTTTCAATTGATGCAAAAATTGTGTAATATTGAGTGTTATTATAAAGTAAATTAAGATAATTCAGTAAAATGACATATTTTCGACTGAGACACACAAACTAAAACCTTTCTGTTATATTACAATTCTGTTAATGACCCCTTTTTGACTTTCCTGTACTTGTTACAAATGCATAATTCTTCATTCATCCTGTGTAATTACATTATGTAACTAATTAACGCTTACAAAACACTGCCACATAAATAACATTTTTTACAAAATGCATGTATGCCATGCATTTGGCATGGAGCATCTGCATGTGAAGAAAGTTGAACATCAAGTACAAACGCCTGCATATGGCACGGATGATATTTGTGATATTTTAAGCATTAAAAACAGGAACTTTTTCTGTTTGAAATATTCAGCTGTTATGGAGCAATTTTCGCTAAAGAAAAATCAATAAGAATTTTTTATCATGTTGTCTTAGTTAAAGAATTGCACAAGTAGTTAATATGAAAGATGCTTTGAATATGTTAATAAAAATTGTCAGGTATAACAAAAAATGTGCATGTCTGTAAGTGCAGTTTATCTGGAATTTTTTGTGGGTATGTGTCATATGGCTATTATTTTTGTGCACTTTATTAAAATTAACATAAGAAAACACCAAGCTTAAAAAATCTAACACACACACATTTAAAAAGAAAACAAAGAAAACTGTGTAAATAAACAATGAAAATTAAGAACTCCGCTTAGGGCGAATAAAACTACTGAAACACCCTCAACTAGTACATACTGCTAGATGATAAACATTAATTTTGGATCATAAACGGGTCACAAAAACAACTACAACGTCCTAGCACAAGGGACATTTTTTTTTGTAATTTTTTATTTTTAAGGTTTTACTAGCATACATGTTGTCAATGAGAGAATAAGAAAAAACAAGCAGGTGTCAACTGAAAAACATGGATTGAAAGATAAAAGCTAATAAAGCTAACATGACCATAAATGTTTGAAGAAGAAGAAATAATATAATAATATATACAAGGGACATTGGGAAGGAATCCTAAAGTGAATGACTGCACCAGAATGTGTAACTACTGAGTATCTTGTCATATATCTAACCAAGCAATACATAAATGCACACTCTAATTAGCTAATTATTTTCTGTGATGTCATAAAAATATGTGCCTTAATTCTGAGAACTGTAAAATACATTAGTTTCCCATAGTTGTGGTTACCAGTTGCATGTTTGGAAAGTAGCTAGCATAAAAAGGTGTTCTATATTTTTTTTCCTTGTATCAAACATATTTACAGCTTTATTTTTAAAAGCGCTCTTTGATGTCTTTCGTAATGCATGTAATTCAATTTGATTTTATAGCTTCGGTATAGCACTGCTGCTTGTTGATACATAATACTGAAGATACAATCCTTTATAAAATAACAATATGGTAATCCTTTATGACTAATAATCCATCATACTATTTTTATCCTTGGGTGATGTGAATAAATTGAAACAATTTCCAGTTCATTGCTCTATAATATTACAGCACATTATTGGTTTTCATGTCTTCCAATAAGAACATCAAAATGTATTTGAAACTGCCTGGTTTCATGAACATTTTCTTTAATGCATGACCATCTTTTGTTGGCTTAAATGAAACTTAGATTTTAGAAAATCATTTAACTGTATTACTGTCCCCTTTAAGTCAGAAGAAGTCATAGTGCAGAGTTAAAGTCTAACAAACAACTATCTTGTTCAATAAATGGTCACTGTTTGTAATTCTCAATGATGCATATATTGGTTACAGACTAAGACAATAGATTGCTTGATTGGGGTTTAACACCGCTTTAAGAAGTATTTAAGCTATGGTGGCAGTCAGTTTTAATGACAGAGGAAGCCATAGTGCCCAGAAGGACTGGCTACCTTGGGCAAGTAACTGAAAAACCTGATCACTTTTCGAATCCTTATTTGTTATTTACAAAGCAAAGTGTGAACTCACACTGCAGCCGTGATAGGCTTCAATGATTGTATAGGTAAACCAACTACCTTAACCACTCGGTCAGCCAGGCCCCTTAAGACCATAGAGATGATAAACCACAGTGGTAGAAGAACAAACTATCTACATGTCTATTTAAAATGATCTGAACTGAACATGTAAACAAACTACTTAGACAATGGGACACTCAACAAGGCAACAGTAACCTGTACTGAAGATGTTAACCAACTACCTAGACAATGGGACACTCAATAAATTTCACAGCTAACAGGCTACAGTGATCTGTACTGAAGACATAAACCAACTATCCAGACACTGGGACACAAAACAGATATGACAACTAACAGGCTACATTGATGGGAACTCAAGATGTAAACCAACTACCTAGACAATGAGACACTCAATAAATTTGACAGCTAACAGGTTACGACGATCTGTACTGTAGATATAAAAGAACTACCTAGACAATGGGACACTCAATAAATTGGACAGCTAACAGGTTACAGCGACCTGTAGTCAAGATGTAAACCAACTACCTAGGTAATGGGATGCTCAATAGATTTGACAGTTAACTGGCTACAGTGATTTGGACTACAGCTGTAAACCAAATACATAGATAATAGGACACTCAACAGACATG
The DNA here is from genome assembly GCA_028566455.1 of Botula fusca. Classification (NCBI taxonomy): domain Eukaryota; kingdom Metazoa; phylum Mollusca; class Bivalvia; order Mytilida; family Modiolidae; genus Botula; species Botula fusca. The sequence goes on from JAOXYH010089657.1 coordinate 6,837, forward strand.
ACAGTAAACAAGACATAATGATCTATACTGTAGATGATAATGGGACACTCAACAGGTTTGACATCTGACAGACTACAATAACCTGTACTTAAGATGTAAACCAAATACCCAGAAAATGGGACACTCAACATATTTGACAGTTAACAGGCTACATTTATCTGTAGTCAAGATGTGTAAACCAACTACCTAAACAATGGGACACAAAATTGATTAGGCAATTAACAGTCTACAATGATCTGTGTTGTAGATATCAACCAACTAACTAGACAATGGGACACTTAATAGATTTGACAGCTATCAGGCTACAGTGATCTGTACTGAAGATGTAAACCAACTACCTAGACATCGGGACACTCAATAGATCTGACAGCTAAAGGGCTGCAGTGATCTGTACTATAGATGTAAACCAACTATCTGGACATCGGGACACTCAATAGATTGGCCAGCTAACAGTCTACAGTGGTTTGTAGTGTAAATATAATATAACTACCTAGACAATGGGACACTAAATAGATTGGACAGCTAACAGGTTACAGCGATCTGTACTGTATATATAGACTAGCTACCTAGACAATGGGACACACAATAGATTGGACAGCTAATAGTCTACAGTGATCTGAACTGTAGATATAAACCAACTACCTAGACAATGGGACACTCAACAGATTTGACAGCTAACAGGCTACAGTGGTCTGTGCTGTAGATATAAACCAACTACCTAGACAATGAGATGCTCAACAGATTTGACAGCTAACAGTCTACAGTGATCTATACTGAAGATATAAACCAACTAACTAGACACTGGGACACTCAACAGATTTGACAGCTAACAGTCTACAGTGATCTGTACTGTAGATATAAACCAACTAACTAGACACTGGAACACTCAACAGATTTGACAGCTAGCAGGCTACAGTTATCAGTACTGTAGATATAAACCAACTACCTAGACAATGGGACACAAAATAGATTTGACAGATAACAGTCTACAGTGATCTATACTGTAGATATAAACAATGGGACGTTCAAGAGATTTGACAGCTAACAGGCTACAGTGATCTGTACTGTAGATATAAACCAACTACCTAGACAATGGAACACTCAACAGATTTGACAGCTAGCAGACTACAGTGATCAGTACTGTAGATATAAACCAACTACCTAGACAACGGGACACTTAATGGGTTTGACATCTACAGAGATTGAAACGTTAATCATTACCAAATTTGCATGTATGGGGAATGGTGCAATGGTGTATCATGTAAATCTTATGGGGAATGATGGAAATGGTTTGTGTGTGTCAATGGGGAATGCGGAAATGTATATGGGGAAGTCCCCATTCCCGATTCCTAACTTTACAGATATAGTAATGTCGATATAATTGCTAAACATTTCTGTTTGTTATTCAGAAAAATATATAGCAGTTACAATTAAATTTCTGCTGTAAACAAACAGAATTGGTTATGGTGCAAACTGGGAAACGTGTATGGAGAATGATTCAATCTGGAATGGGGAAACATGTATGGGGAGTGGTGTAATGGAGAATTGTGTAAATGGTAATGTTGTACGTTTCAATCGCTGTAACAGGCTACAGCAATCTTCTATTTACTCTGTGAAGACTACACTTTCTCTACCTGTTGTAAAAGATTTGAAATTTCCAATATTCCTATAAAAGGAATTGCACTTTGAACTTATTACTATGTTTATGCCTGACAAGATTGCAAATTCAGTGCAGACTAGTCAATGAATGATGCAACAAAAAGATCCGTTTTCATGAACATTTGGGAATATATAATTCGTATTCATTAAGGTAAAAAAATTAAAAACATTTCTTCTGTGATTTTTATTCTTAACAGTTACACCATTTTACACTTAATGTTTTCGAGTAGCAGTAAATGTTAGAATAGGAATTGATGGGAAACAATTAAGTAAGGTTCTTTCATGTTTTGATTGACGTCAATTTCCCATGAAGTCTTTGAATCTCCCAGACAATACCAATGGTTAATTACATAGAATCATCTGGTACATGGTCTACATATATTTCAATACCCAATATACAGGGTTTTTGTGAGCAAAGGTTTTGGAATTGATTTAAAGTTTTACAGACTTTACAATAAAAGACGTTTATGTTGACATAACATATGTTGACATAACATATGTAAGTAGAGCAGACTTACGTGGACAAAGGTTATTATATCGGTCAATTTATCGATGATTTACCTCCCTTTCTGGTTGTCTGACTGCTTAGATGAAATGTATATACCATTATTATGATATTCATCTAATCAGTAGTATTAGATAGATTCATTTCTTAGTTATAAACACCTTTTAAGGGATGTGATCGACAGATGGATTCTAGCTATGACAATGAATTTTGGCATTCCCACTGCTGGGGTGGTGTTAAACCAAAACTTTGTTAACTCATCGTTAACAATTCAGTTCATATAATAACACTGGAACCAACCAAAAAATTCTACTGCTTAAGTGCTTTGGTTCATGTTGTGTGTTTTTTATATTGGTTTTGTTTTCTGTATGTTTTTAATATGTATCTTGTGTTTTTGTCATGTTCATGTCTTAGGATTTTTGCTTCAATATTTCTATTGCCCATATTTCAGCCAGTACTATAACAACCCCTTTAAGCGTTCACAAACAATGAATTGTTTCAACTAATAATACAGCAACCAGAAGACAAAACCGTTTTTTACTAAAAAATGTAATTCAGCAACAAGTGACAGTTGAAACCATTAAGTGTCCACTTACGATTTGTAGACGAATATGACAAATATGAGAAGGAGTCATTAAGTTTCCAGAAATAGTACGAATACAACTGATCATAGAGGACACATCAAACGTACATAAACACTATAACCTTTTCAACTAATATTATGGTAACCAGTCACAGATAACGGCATGAGAGTCCTGAAATAGTGGAATTTTTACACTAATAAAAGTAATCAACCAATGGCAGAAAAGCTTGTGAGTCCAGAAATACAGTTTAAAAAACCCTGACAATACAACAACTGGAAAGTTTGTTTTCACAAAAAAAGTTTCTATGTCACAACCTTTACAGTGTGTGTGCAACTTTGATATAAATCATTTCTGTAATACCCTTTAAAGCTGGATTAACAGTGAAGTATTTATTTTCACATCCTATTAATTTTAATTAAAAACTCTGATACACTAAAGCATGATATGGGTGGATTTTAATCATCCAAGACAACCTGGCAACAGATCAAGGTTGTACTGATTGACATGTTTAGATCTTAGTCCATCAACAATATCCTGACCAAAATATAAACAAAAGTCAAAAGGACTGGTAATCACTCCATATATACCAGTCAAGTAGAAGTTATTAGATAAATAAAGTGTTCCACCTATCTTTGACTTAATCTCGAAATTGCCTGAAGACTAACAATAGTTGGTCACTGATCAAACATTAAAATTACTATTTAATTAGACTGATTTACTGTCTCAAAAGTCTTTCATAATGATACGATAAACTGAAATAATTTATCCTGTGGAATGTAAAAAACACCAATAAATTATGGTCAACTTTCAGGTAACTTGAGTGGCTGAATATTTAAAAAAAAACCAGTACATAAAACCTGATTTTACAACTATACAGGTGTAAATCAAGACTTTGCAGCCCCAAAATATATTTTGGGATATAGTTGGGATATCTCTGCAAGGGACATGCTACATGTATATGTGTTGTTCTGGTAACTGTCCGTACTTGATACAAATTGACACTGTACCAGTATATGCTCAAAGAGACTTCAGTTATATCAGGATGCCAAACACCACAACATGACACACTTGACAACTTCTGCAGTATATGACTCTATATAAATGTTGAATAATGCTTCTGCAACTGT
>JAOXYH010089765.1:0-10706 GCA_028566455.1 Botula fusca
TCTTTCCATGGCCATTTAACAAAGTATCTGCCATCTACAAATTTCAAACTATCCTTAAACATTGACATAGCTTTTGAATCGGCGAACTTTTCAACAGGATCCGTAATTCCTATAGATTCGACATTCCAGAAATCTGAAAGGTCTGGTTTCGTTGGAACAACTGAATCTATACTTGTGAATTGTAGAGAGTCAGTCACTTCATTAGCATAGGTTAGAATGAGCATACTTGAGGTATTTTCCATCTCACACTTCTTTTGTGCGACCAGTGGCAATCCAACCTAACTTGTTGGCTAACAGATACAATCCCGGGTGAATCTATACTTGTGAATTGTAGTCAGTCACTTCATTAGCATAGGTTAGAATGAGCATACTTGAGATATTTTCCATCTCACACTTCTTTTATGCGACCAGTGGCAATCCAACCTAACTTGGTAGCTAACAGATACAATCCCGGCTGAATTTCAGTTCGATTACACAGGATGATATCTAAATAGTAGTCATTCCCAATCAATAATTCAACATTTGCTGATCGTCTTTTTTGGAATCTCATCCGCTAAATCTATATCCTTCACAAAATTTCTTAAGTGATTCACAGAACTTTGATCCATTTTCCTTCTTTGAATTGCTCCGCTAATAACAGGAACTATATTTGCGGATATCTTTAAAAAACTTCCATTATTCATTTTAATATTTACTCTTGTCTTCTTTGTTTTGATTATCTTTGGGTTCACAACTCCAAAGGTAACTAATTTTATTTCCTCTGTATTTTCACTTTTCAGTTGGAGCTTCTTCGCCAAATGTTCCGAAATATATGTCCTTTGGGAACCTGAATCAAATAATATCCTCGTTTCCTGACTAATACCATTTCTTGGATTATTAACCTCAGTTTTAGCTGTTTGCATGAGTACCATTTCTCCAGAAGAAATAAATACATTCTCCTGCACGCTCTGTTCATTTGAATCACAAGTTTCCTGGAGAGAATCATGATTTCCTTCAGAAAAATAGGCACTGGCATTAGTTTCCTCTGATAAGTGAACACTTGAAATTGTATTCGAAAACTTCTTTGGGCAAAGACTCCGGTGGTGCGAATCTAGGTCACCACAATGTATGCACAATTTACTCCGTTTGCACTCTGAGGACTCATGGCCATTTCTCAAACACTTGTAACAACTACCTTTTAACTGCCCTTTTCTTTCTTCTATGGTTTTGTACTTTGGACATTCATCACTCCAATGATCTTTCACACAGTACCTGCACTTGTTAAAATACGAATCTTTATTCCCCTTATTACTGGAGGTTGAAACAAATGCCTCTGCTGAAGTCTTAGGCTTGAAACTATTTACCACTGGTCGTTGTGGAAATGGCTTTCTCTGTTGTGGTTTAATTTTCTCCTTACTGCTAAATTCGTTACTAGAGACCCACGAAGTATCCTTTTTTCAGACTTTTCTCTTGCAACGACGAAATCTGTAAGTCGATCACAAAGACTGATAATTGTCCATTTTACTTTCGATCCTTTCTGAAGTTCTAATTGTAAAAGCACATCCTCTGGAATTTTCGATTTTACCATTGACACAAAAACATCTTGATTGATATTTTGTTTTAGTACTTCTAAGCTTCGAAGATGTCTCCTAAGTTGATCGAGAAATATTCTCAGACTCGTAGTTCTGTTAGTCGCTGGCTGCATGTTGATCATTTGACTGTAGTGCAAATCTATGACATCTTGCGCGTTTCCAATTCTCTCTTTCAAAATTAAAGCTGCTAAATCATAGATTTCATTAGACATAGTCAACCCTAATATTGCATGTTTTGCACTCCCTTCTAAGTTACTCGCCAGGTAACTGTACTTCTCAATGTTGAAAAGACGTTGATTATTATGCATTACATTTTCAAAAGAATCCCAGAACTCTGACCATCTGCTTTAAATTCCTGGACGATTTTAATTCTAACTTTGGTAATTTCACAGAGGTAGACTCTTTTTCATTTTCCTTTTGTTTTGCTATTTGGTCTTATTGATTCATTTGTGCTTTGAAAATTTGATTCATTTCCTTTTGGTGTTCTACCAATTGACTTGGAATTGAAGTTTCTATACCTTCGTCGCTTTCTTTTTTAATGAATTTAACTAACCTTTTTTGAACTGGGTGAGGTCTAGAAAACAATCCACGGTTTCAACGCACAGAATGCAATCTTTGTCAACAACACTTTCAATATTTTTCCTTGTTCTTCCATTAAACTAGCACATTTGCTACTCTGAATTTCTAATTTCTCCGAATACATCTTTAATTTTTCACCACGTTTTGATACTTTCAACACATATTCTTGTTCTTCAGGTTTTATTACTTCTGTGGACATGATTCTTGATCCCAGCTGTATTTCACCTTTAAGCGTATTTCTATATCGTGTTCGCACACTTTTAACATAACTTAAAGTCGACCTTATGTTGAATTTCTTTGTTGATTCACTCCCAGCTTCGGACACCAAACAATGTTGTGGTTTTACAACACTGGAAATTTTACTGGCATTCAATAATCACACATAATCCGCATTCAGTATCAACATTTTATTTCTCATCTGATTATTACAATTGAAGAATGGTATTTATAACAAATTGTGTCTCTGTAGATCAATTGCACGATATTTAATTTATAAAAGAGCACAGAAAGGAGTAACAACTAACGAAGAAAGTAATATAATTTAAGAACGGAGATCACAAATGATTTAACAAGACAGCATTATCGGAGTTATACTAATCACCTTCGCGCCATATCGCCAAGCGAAATCAACTATAATGTTTACAATTCTTCTTCAATTTTAGTCTGTCTGCTGAGAACGTCACCAATCATGATCTTTAGTTTTCTGGTAAAAGTCAATATAACTGTCTGTGAAACATTTCTAAACATGATTGATTGTTCTATATCTCTTACGTCATTGTCCTCATCACTACTTATTATACACGTCATCTCAATGATCCATTTCTGAATTTGTACAATTATCGTTATTGTCTTTGTCCACTGATCCAGTACCTCTACTTTCATCAGCCTTGTAATTGTTGTTCTCGTCCACTGAGTTAGCTTCGGATATATCTTCATATTGCACGGTTTTGTCTTCATTATCTATTATATCCAAGACATCATCCATATTGATGTCATCTTTGGCACTGTACATTTTGGCGTTACTGTATGGTTGCTCGATGCTACACGTTTCTTCGTTACTGCACTGAACATTTATCTCATCAAAGAATTCATCTACATTGAAAGAATCATCAGATGTCGATACAGATATTGTCTTCTGATGAATGTAGTTTGGCAGTCATTATGTGGACAGTTCAAATGTTCAAAATCCCTGTTTTTCTCTTTAGATTCTTCTTATATTGATATGAGCGATTATAAATATCACAAACGAACATCTTGACACAATAACGAGAGAATGTTTTACGTTTAAACTGTTTCACTATAAACACACATTTAAAATACCCGCACATTTAATGCACGTGCAGACATTTAAATCGACATATTGAATTAAAATGTCTCCGTTGATTCTATAAGACTCCTGTTAAAAATTTAAATAGCTCCTCTCAGGTAGACGACTAATGGAAATAGTATAATGAAAATTAAATAAGACGATGCAAAGGACTGTAAGGTTTCTTTACTAAGAATTTGTTTAATCCTGGTCTTGGCAATATCTGCTGAATTTCTGAAGGGTATTTCTTATCCTCGATTTCTGAATTTTCTGAATTTTCCCCAGAGAAATATTTGCTAGTATCACTGTGCTTTTCCAAGGAATAGAGTAGATTTAGTGGTCTACCAATTGTGTTACCAGACGGCATTTTACCTTAGCAGCTCTCACTGGACCATCACTACTTTCTATTAAATCTGCAATTTTCTTCAAATTTCGAAAGGCCTCTTGGAATGTTATTCTTCATAATAACATCTCCTAGTTTTGGACTAGATGCACTGTGAATCTTTGCACTTTTCAAATTTTCTTATACAGGTCAAGTACTCATCTTTCCATATTTTCCAAAATGAATCGAGAATGCGTTGACCTTTATTCCAAATTTTGAGCAAACCTTCAGCTGAACTTTCAAACAATTTAAAGTCTGAATCATCTGCATCATAATCTGTGTTTGGTTGATTGATTGATTGATTGTTGGGATTTTACGCCGCGCCAGCACGCAATATGTCGGCGACAATCTATGTTTGGAACACCACCAATATCTGGGTTAAAAGTCAAAAAATGAAGTGGTTTGAGGATCAATGTTGAATCCATATACGGGTCATTCTTTGACTGTGGCACCGAATGCCAATGTAGTTTTGAAAATTTCAGACAGCATAGCATTTAACTGAAACAAAGTTATTTTCAAACGACTAATCTTACTGCATTTATTTATTTATTTGCATACAGAGCAGTAGTTAATACAGTTTATAGAATATTTTTTTTCAACCAGTTTTTACGTGTGGTTCTTAAAAATGTCATTTCCGTAACGCACTCGAAATGTTTAAAAATCTCACAACCGGATATATTAACAAATTCTTTTTTTGGTGTAAAATTTTAGAATAGTTTTTTATAACAATACCATTTGAACTATGTAGAAGAAGGTGTAATTACCCAAAAATTTTGATAATCTTAATTCTTGTCCGGATTTTTTCTCGGGAACAAACTTTTCAGGTAGGTATAAGTGAATGGTTACAGGTATTTCCTAAATAAAGTACTTATTTACAACAAAAAACAATTTGTTTTACACGATTAACCTCTTTATCGTGTTTGACAACTAACATTTGAGGGTTAAAGTGTAAAATAAAAGTCCGTTACGGTACTTACTTTACGTTACGGAGGTGACACAAATGTTACGGTAGTGACAATCCGTACAGAGAACAGCATGAACAACTAACAAACTTTGTTTATTTTTAATGATTTAAACAAACCATCAGTTTCTTGGTAAGAAACAAGCGATGTACTGACATCACGAGCGAATCAAACACCTAACGACATACCAACTTTTCAAGAAAACGTATAACACGTGAGAAAGTAACTTATATACATGATAGCAGAAATCCCATGAAGAATTTTACAACTGCAGTTTTTTAACAATGATCAACCAGTATTCACGATCGATCTGAAAATGTCGTGTTCCAACACGAGTTGGCTCTGGAATCAATGAAACTAAGTTTTCTTTGGTATACCAAAGAATGTCTGAAAGCAGAGGCCAAAAGAAACGATTGTCGCCTATTTTATGCATGACCCGGACTTCAACTTCATCAACAATCCCTGGGTACGGTTTTCCGTCGTACGACACAACGCACCGTTTTCCTTTAAGCTAGTCATCGAATTCACAAGAAAACGTTTCATTACTTGATTTTGATTCTTGTTCAGTTGCTTCATTGAAATTGTCATAAACTTCCAAATCAAACTGAAACTTGGAAGAATTGTAACATGCACAGCGATTTGGCTTCCTGCAAAAACAGCTCACATGTCTTTGAAAAAGAACTCCTTTTTCTGTAGTTTCAATCTAAAAAGGTAAATAAAAAGAAAGAATTCAAAAACTTGCTATTGTTCAGTTCATTTTCTATGTTCGACTAAACTAATGCTGTTCTGATTAAAATATGGAATCTTTGTACATGCCTACACTTACAAGGAAGCCTAGCATATAATCACATGATCTGTATTTTAATTAGACTAAGATGCAATATTTAGGACAAGAGATGATAACACTGGATCACATGTTCTCACCTAGAGTAAAACGGTAAGTACCACGTTGCGTAAATTTTTATCTTGTAATTACAAGATAAAACATAATGCGACGTGGCATTAACCGGCTTCAATAGTTTTTATTTCCATTTATGTTGTATTCTCGTATAAGGATTGTTCCCTTCTCATCTTATTCGCGCCCGGGCCTTTGTATGTGTAAGTGAGACTTTCGGTTTTATCATTTTTATTATGGTTTAGTTTATTGACTAATAAGTATACCATAAACGTCGGGGTTTCGATGATTGATTGAATAGAGTTTTACGCCACTTCAGCATTATTTCAGCTATATCGTCCGAGGAAGCCGAAGGGAACAACGGACCTTGATTGAGCGGGTATCACGTACGGTTGCGAGTCGTGTCACAACATTAATGTTTATAAAGCGGGAGCGAAACAACGCGCAGAGATGATAGGCTACAGTGATTGTACAGGTAATTTGTAGATTTAAACCAACTACTACTTGACGACTCACAATCGGCACCCAGGAAATTTCTATTTTCAAAATTTACTAGTACCTGGTGTATTTTCATGGTTTCTGTTATAGTATTCAGTCTTTCAGGAATAAGTTTTTCGATCTTGTGCACTTGGTCTTCTTCTACATCAAAAACTCGAACATTGGTCTTAGAACTTTGTAACGCAAGCATTAATGACTTGGCGTTTGTAACATCTTTACCACTGGATACCATCTATCTGCCTTTCTCTTGATAGCAGCACCAATTCCATCGGCTGCACCCTTACCGTGACCGGCTTCTAGAAAGTTTCAGTTTGCAGCTTTGTATCCGAGAGTGAAATAATACGTACTAAGAAGATAGAAATTTTGTTTGCATCTGTACTGTGTTGTTGGACCATCACTTACGAAATATACAGTATCTGTACATCTGTTTTGTTCTTTGGCAGTCTGTAGGACAGGCGTAAGATGTGCCCATATAGCCGAAGGTCCGTGCTTATTGTAGTCTGACACAGTACAAAATGGAAACAAGACACCTTCTGAATGATATACCAATCCCGTCTGCAGGGTTATCTGCGTCTGACTAGCTCCAAAATGAACACTTTGGATTTCTTTTTCATACTTACAATTGTAATTTTCTGAAAAATCACAATGAAGTACGATTTCGTTATCAGTGAGGTTTTCCTTGAGATATTTCAGAGAATTGTACTGATGTTTAATATTATAAAAATGTTTACTGGCTTTCTTTATTTCTTGTTGAAAGTCATCAATCAAATGGCTAATTGTTCCACTTTCCTCTTCCTTAACAGTCATTGATACCTGCACTGTTGCAGTATTTCCTGATTCAGTTTTTCTTTCTTTTTCTATCCTTCTTGTTTTCCATTTATTCCAAGTTATCCGTTTTCCTTCATCTTCAATATCGCTGATTTTTACAGTTTTGTTTTGGCAGCTTTCGCATTCTCTATACATACAAGTTTTGTCATTTGGATCACAACATATTTGCTCAATCAGCAACTCGAGTTTTGTAGTTTCTATTGCTTTCTCTCGATAAAGTTTATCCGCTTGATACTGAAGGTTCTCGTGTTTTACACAAAGACATGTATCTCTGTCCTTTTCTGTTGGTTTTATGATCCAAAATGGTCTAAGTTTGCAAAATAAAGAGTATGAAATACTGATGTTGACATGCTCGCTTTGAAACTTTGCATGTAGATTGACTAAGTCGTCATTCAGCAATATTTTTTGTTTCTTCATTTTTCTTCTGGTAATCGTTTCTTTCTTCCCAGCTTTTACTCTGCTATTATCGTCTCGTTCAAGAAACTCTTTAACTAGCTGAATAATTTTCTCCCCGATCTTCTTTCTCTTGTATCCGAAATCATCATTTCTGTTTCTTGGCAAAGAAAATGAAAATGTCCTTTCGGTCCACTGGTTTAATCTATATTTTCTTAATACTTTTGATCCAATTACATTTCGAATGATTTGTCGTTTCTTCTCACTCTTGTTTGTTACATATTTTTCTCTTATTCCCTGTATCAGTGCATGATGGAATAGCAGGGTCTTTCGAACTTCATTTGATACCTTATGTCCCTTTAAAAATTTCCTTGTTTTTGTCGTCGGAGAGTTCATGGTATTCTTATTTGTTTTCGTTTTAAGTCTATACAATCTTTTACGATATCGTTCTTTTGTTTTTTCATTCCCTTCTATTTTCACTTTCAATTTTTCTATTTCTCGGTAAGCTTTTGTGCGATCCTTTCTGACTGTTTTCCTACCTCTACGCCTTGCGTTTTCTATGCGGATGTTGTTACTGGTTTGTTCAACTTGAGGAGGAGATCCGGGAGGTGTATTATTGTCTAGAAATTGCTCTGCTTCTTTTTGATCTTGCATTTTTTTCGCCAGTTTCTCCTAGTATTTCTTTGATCTCTTTGTGATTGTTCGTTAATAGGAACTACTATCCCTCTTTCTTTTTTCTGTTGGTAACGTTCTTTCTCTTTGATTAAATATTCTTCATACTTTTCAGGATTTGCTTTCTGTCTTTCTCTCCACAGTTTAGCTCGTTCAGCACCGGTAAGCGGCATGGTTACGAAGCCAAAGATTGATTTTTCTTAGATATTCTTTCGTTGAGTCAACTTTTTCCAGCGCTTCAGACACGGTATTATACCATTCCTCAAATAAAGAATCGGGAATATCTCTCATGCACAACAATTTTTCCAGAGTTATTTCTGCAAACTGTAGATTTTTTTCAATGCCAGTGATGTACTGTCTGGTATATTTCCTTTCTTCTTTACAGAACTTTTCCATAATCTGTAATTATAAAAATCGATTGAATAGAGTTTAACGCCACTTTCAGTAGTATTTCAGCTATATCGTGGTGGTCAGTTTTAGTGGCGGGGGAAGCCGGAGTACTCGGAGCGAACCACCGTCCTTTAGCAAGTAACTGACAAACCTTATCACGTACGGTTGCGAGTCGAGTGCACCCTTTTTTGTTGTTTACAAAGTGTAAATGTGAATAGACACTATGAAAAACTTTCTGGTCCATAGTAATAGCCCTTTAGGGAACTTTTTTTTTTATTTTTAAGGGGAAGGAGATCGTAGCTATTAATTTTCCTAAAGGTGCACGTCACACTATTTTCCGTCATGAAGTGTCAAAAATTGTTCTTATTTCGTGTTTGAATTTCTATTTTTTTGTGATCTTGCTTCACATATTCTTATCAGTTTATTTCTGAGCTCAATTATTATTATTTTTAGGGGTATAGAGTCCTCCCACTAGAAAATATTTGAAGGGCTGCTCCCTTAAGTATATGAAATGGTCAAATCACCGCTGTATTAAATTATCAATAGAGGTAGAAATGGAAAATTACTCAGTTTCCTATTGAATATCTCAAATAATCTCAGTCTCTCAGTTGCATGTCATTACCGTAACAACATCTACATGACGGGTGTCATTACCGTAACAGGAAATGTCATTACCGTAACATACTTTTGTTACGGTAATGACTTGTTACGGTAATGACATTTTAACACTTTTTGTTGATATAAGGGTGGCTAACAAACGGAAAGAGCGGGAACGTTTGGTCATTGGCAGCATTTTGTTAAAAACCAACATTTTATAGGATTTTTTCAAATTTCGGATTAATCGTGTAGTTGCTGTACAGCATACGGCAATGACTGACAATAAGCATACGCTCACAAATTTGATGTAACATTATGAAATAGTAAAAAACCTACCAAACATTCTTTCTGGAAAACGCCATCATTCCGTTGTGTGACGTTGTCTGCTGAAATGACACGTGATCAGTCGTCTTGAAATTATCTCCCTTTGAAAATAACCTGCATTTTAAATGACGTTACGGAAATGACTACGTATCTTAGGACGCGTGTTTTTCGAATCATGGCTTCTTCCTATCAAGTGATAATATTCATTCACATCCTCATGTTACAAGTACAATATATAAATAATTCCTAAGACAAAAAATTTGGTTTCCCTTAATGTTTGAGAAATGAGTATTTTCAATTAAAAGAACCAGAAGATCAACTGGGACACGTTACGGAAATGACATTTTGCTACAATATCGTTGAATAAATGGCAAAATAAAAGACAAATAAATGGCAAATTGTGTTTTATAAGTACTTTCGTTCACTTTCCTCCGATACTTTTCCGGAAAAAATACAGATCCTGCAATTTCCGAGTTAAATGAGACCGGACGCTAAATTCGCTTATAGTTAAATATTGACCCATGTATTTCCTGATCATCATTGAAATCATGTTTCATGAGCTACTGATGATGCAGTGTATCTTAAAGATCAAATGAAGCAAGACAGCTGGATACAATCAAAAGATATGTGGAAAGAATTTGCCAGATTATCTGCATTTTATATGTTGAAAGTACCAAAAGGATAAAAAATTGCTGTGGACTGGGCAGGGCTCAGGTCCATCTCTTACAGCATGCCTAAAATAATGAGGAAATCAATCAAATGCACCCAACAGCAAAATAAATTAAAAAAACAAATATCTTTACATATTATGTCATAACATGTCAAGAATTGCAAAATATTTCTGTTAAGCAAACCAAATGTTTACCTTTTGATCAATGTATTTCACAAACATGACAAGGACAACCAAGCTACAACTCTTAAAGTTCTGTGACATGGAATCTGAAGTGCAATTTAGGACAATTTCATTCTGATAATGTCACAAAACTTTTTTTTAATTGATAATACCTCACATCAATGCCAAAAACAGGCGAAACTTTCAATAAAACATTGCCTCTTTACCATATTTTCACCCATCTGGGGCCTCTTGTTTGTAGAAATACCAACTCTTGGAGAAAGAAATGTTAGTTTCTACACCTTTTTCAAACTGAGAAATGCAAAATCTGCATTTTATATACTAGAAAACCTTTCAATTCATATTTACTTAAAAACCTGATGCATAATCATGCAGAATATGTAGTCGGTCCAAATTTTGACATTTTTGGAGGTCTGAAAAATTGTCGCGTCTAATTTTTTTCCAAATTTGAGTGGT
>JAOXYH010089876.1:0-17446 GCA_028566455.1 Botula fusca
GCTAAAAAAATCATCATGCAAGTACTCTAGTACTTCAAACAGCAGGAATACAATATGTGGGGGTGCAGGGATAGCTGTCATTTCCGAATGCCTACATCTAGTTTAATTTTGTAAAAACCTCCCATAGAAGTGATTTCAAATTGTCTTCCTGGTTGCCATATATATGTTTTGATGGAACAGCCCTAAATATTATCAAATTTGAATGAATTAATTAAATATTTTACAGGTCATTGCTCCATGATAGGCACTAAAACAGGAAAGATTTTAGACTATAAGTGGAGATCTAGAACATGTAGGATATGTGTTGCAGCAAGAAGGATGAAGAAGATTCCAAAAGTTCATGTTTGTAGAAAGAACTTCAGTGGAAGTGCCAAAGCCATGGAATCTGACATGGTTGTACAGATGGTAGCAGCTGCAAGATCAAAAGGTACAAATATTGTCACAATTGTTGGGGATGAGGATGCTACAACCATAGCTAGACTGAGAACTAAAGTTGATAAATGTATTAAAAAACTCTCGGATAGCAATCACATCAAGAAAACCTTAGGAAAGAGTCTATTTGCACTGAGAAATAAACATTCTCGCCTTACAACAAAGATTATTAATTATTTGTTGAAATGCTTCAATTTCTTGGTTGCACAAGCCAGTGGAAAACCAGAAGAAATAGAGAAGAATTTACCCGCTTTGTCTAAACACCCCTTTGGTGACCACAGCAGTTGTAATCCAGATTGGTGCAGGTCTTTTGAAGATTCTGGAATGAAATTTCGTTCTTTACCATATGGTAAACCTCTGAAAGACAAACAGCTGCAGGACTCCTTGAATAGCTTGTTCAGTAATTATATAGCTCAGTCTGAAAAGCTAGCCCAGCTTGAGAGTACACAAGGCAATGAAAGCTTTAATAACACAGTGGCATCCAAAGCACCAAAAATGAAACATTATGGTGGTTCCGGAAGTCTTGGATATAGGCTTGCTGCAAGCGTTGCGCAGAAAAATAAAGGTCATAAATACCTTGTTGATGTAAGAAGAAAAATGAATTCAATGTTAGATTATCTTTAAGTCTTTCAAACAAAGTTATAAAACTTTCGTTTTTTCCTCAGTTTCTTTTTATTGTAAGTGTTTTTCATTAGCTCACCTGGCCAAAGGCCAGGGTGAGCTTTTGTCATCACTTGGTGTTTGTAGTCCATCTGGTCGGTGTAACTTTTTTTCAAAAATCTTCTCATCTGAAACTACTAAACTGATTAAAACCAAACCTGTCCATAAGCATCATTGATATCCTTAGATTCTAATTAGTATCCTGCATGTTCGTTGATGAACAGAAATGGTTGCTGTTACTATAAATAGAGTGTAGGGGTAATATGACCTTTTTGGCTTATGTCTCCAAAACTATAACAGATAGAGAAAAACTGTGAAGGGCCAAAATGATCAGCACATCAAGCTGTACAAAAGTCTTTAATAATTGTCAGACAACTTCTTACACGAGTTATGCCCCGTGAAGCCTAAATTTTGACAATTTTTGCTGTTTATGCCAATATCTTGAAAGTAATAAAAGATAGACCAAAACTGTAAGAAGCAAAAATGGTCAGTATATAAAGTCAAGTTCTACAAAACGTTCCCCTGTAATCGTCAGACGACTCCTTACAAGAGTTATTCCCCATGAAACAGAAATTTTGACCATTTTTACTGTTTTGGCCAATATCTTAAAAACAAGTACAAAGAGAAACTGTAAAAAGCAAAAATGATCAGCAAGTCAAGCTCTACAAAAAGCTCATCTGGAAGCACTGGACCATGTTGAACCAAATTAAAATTGGTCACATTTATCTATGAGGTGTCATGTGTATCCAACATACATTATAAGTTCATTTTAATCTGCTAATATAAGAGACTCTCAAAAGGGCCAGGTCTAGCAGGTGAGTGGTACAGGCTCAGGTGAGCCTCTAGTTCTTTCAAGATGGCTACCAAAACTGAAAATACTGAACAAAATTCAAAATTGGGATTTATAATATAATTTTAACCAAATTTGATGTGCTAAAAAACAATTTTCATGTTCTTTTGGGAGACTTTTATGTTTCGCATTCCAACAATCATTTCATGTTCATGGTTAATTTTTGTCAAAGGAAAACCAAGCAATATAATAGAAAACTTCTTAAACTCTTCCAATTGATGCACCCCTCAGTACAAAACACCTTTATAGGTTAAAACTTTTGAACTTAAACTTTGTGTATTTAAAAGGATTTCAAAAAAAAAATTGGACAGAACTATCTTGTACTTATTTGGCACAGTTAATATCCTCATCTTTTAGAATATTGCAATTTTTACTTTCCTTTGACAAAGTGAAATGTTTGACAATTTATTTACTGTCATTCAAATGCTGTTATTTGATCATCAATTTGTGTTATATTATTTCTTCATATAATGTGATAGTAAGTGTTGGAAACAGGAAAGGGGTGGGTTAATCAATTGCTGCAAACTTTTGATTTTCAATTTAGTTCTGCTACAAATGAATGCAATCGATTGCACTTATATTAATTAGCATCTGAGCAGTTACAGACCATCATATTTACTATAATTTTTTTATTTTATTATTGCAATCTCAAAATCTGAAAATTGCTGCTTTCATATTGTCAACAATATTCTCTGTACTAGTCATTTTCTTTCATATGATGAATTTTCTTCCACATTATAAAATGTTTATAAATAACATGATTTTCTCAATGATTTTGCATTCAATGGGAGATAACTGTTGTAATGGCAGGTTAAAATATTCATCAAATATGATTATGTAATTATATATTAATAATTATATATACATTGCAGGCAAATAGAACTGCAGGCCTATCACCAGGTGTTCATACATCAAAACTGAGTACATTGAGAGATCTTCAGTCCAGAAAACGAAGGGCAATAGCAGTCACTAAGAAGGCAAAACAAAGACGACTACAGTTGAAGTCAGAACGGTAAATGCCAGCAAGATTTAAATAAAAAAAAACTAAAAACTTATGCCCAAATTATGAAAGTGAAAGGGGCATATAGATTTATCCTGTCCTTCTGTCAGTTTGTACATTGTTAAGTTTTTGCTTTTAGGTCTGTTTCTCAGACACTAGACAGACCGGTATAGTAATATGATAAATGGCCAAAGGATAGATCTTGGGTACTGAACCAAGATTTCACAAATAATTCATTCAACTTAACCTACTTTTCCAACTCCATCTAAGTTTTTTGATAAAGGTCCATTGGAAAAACAATGGGGCATCATGTATCTCGGTCACATTTTTTTTTTTTTTTTTTTTTTAGCTCAACTGGTCCTTTTGGGCCAGTGTGAGCTATTGCCATCACTTGGCGTCCGTCATCTGTCGTCCTTCGTCTGTCCAGCGTCTGTCCTGTGTCCGTCTCCATTACACCAAAATTATCAGATGACTCCTTACATTTGTTATTGGACTTTAAAGGTAAATTCTGACGTTTTTTGCTGTTTTTGGCCAATATCTTGAAAATTGTAACAGATAGAGAGAAACTGTAAGAAGCAAAAATGATCAGCAGGTCAAGCTCTACAAAAGTCACCATTACACCGAAATCGTCAGATGACTCCTTACATAAGTTATTGGACTCTAATGTAAATTTTGACGATTTTTACTGTTTTTGGCTAAAATATTGAAAATTATAACAGATAGAGAGAAACTGTAAGAAGCAAAGGTATACCAATTGAGGGATACAGGCTCAGGTGGGCCTCTGGTCAAGAATTGAAATGATAATGAAAACCAAAAAAAACACTCTTTTTTTTATTTCATTCTTAAGAAAGGGGCATACAATTTCAATTGTGTTGATGTTCAAATTATTTGTTTCAGTAATCAAGATACATCTAGCTGTGAACTAAGGGAGGGTATCAGCTACCAGTCTGGGATAGAAATGGATGAGTCAAGGTTGAATCCAGAAAAAATAGACGATATTCCACCTCCAAGAACAAAAAGAATAGAAGCCATACCTCAGCATGATTCCGTTACTGAAATTTTCTTTGATACAGAAGCTACAGGACTAAGTATGTTGTTGTGATAATTATATTATCTGTGGTTTCTTTTCCAGGATCAAATATATTCATAAAGACGAATGTAAGATATTGAAGAAAAGACCCAATGATAATCTGTTCATTACTGATTTGCAAAGAAACGTCGGTGATGTCACTCAATACTGAGTTTAATGGGATCAATAATAAATGATTCCAATGTTGTTTTCAAAATGTCAAATGCAGTATTTTTTATTGGTCACCAGCAACTTCCGATAAAACGTTTATTATACAATTATGGACTTATGAGGTGGTAAATATTTATAGATTATCATTGATCATCTTCACGAGATCAATGTTATCGCTTGAGCCGGCATGGCGAAAGCGAGAAAAGCAATCAAGTGAAGATGACCAATGATAGTTTGTTTATCCCTATTTTGTCCAAGACGTCATTGACATTTACATTGACAACGGCGTGGGTCCTTTGTTTCTATATGATAATTATCCATCTCGCTCTACTAGCGTGAGATCGGAAATTCTCAGATAGTAAGATCAAAGGAAATTGCAACTGAATAGTGATAAGGTGTGACATTGACCGAAAAATCTAATATTGACTGACGCAAAGTGGTGGTCAATATAAGAATTTCGAGGTCAATACCAACACCATATTTACCACCTCATAACTCCATAATTATTTTATTATATAGACACATCATGTATGTCAACTTCAACATCAGTTACATACAAACGCTTGCAAACTTTGTTGCTTGTACCATTCATTGAAAGACAATTGAAAGACGTCACATTCTCGATGTAACAATCATGCTGGTGAATATTACTTGAAAACCAGTGAATATCGCAATTTATGGACTCGCTTAGGTAACAAAGGAATAAAACAACACTGTATAATAAACACTGATAATTGCTTTTCATGACGTCATGGACATTAATATGTGTGTATATGCAATATACTGCATGAGGTAATTGTCAAAATCCAGTGGAAAACATGACATTTCCTTGGGATTGTAAGTAATAAAGGTTATTATCCCCTCACAGCAAAGTTGCGGAAGGGATATTGTAACGGGACTGTCCATCCATCCATGCCTATAACACATGTGGACACTGTACAGGCAGCTTGTATTTTTCAGTGGATCTTTATCAAACTTTGCATAGGCATTAACTATGAAGATAGCAGAAAGCCTATTGATTTTCAAGGTCACATGTCAAAGGTCAAGGTCACACGGTCATGTGTCTGGTTTGGCCTATGTGATACTTGTGGACACAGTACAGCTTGTGTTTTTCGGTGGATCTTTACCAAACTTTGCATAGGCATTAACTATGAAGAGAGCAGAAAGCCTATTGATTTTCAAAATCTCTTGTCAAAGGTCAAGGTCACAGGGTCATGTCAAAGGTTTAGTCATATGTTATACTTGTGGACACTGTACTGCTTGTGTTTTTAGTAGATCTTTAACCAAACTTTGCATAGGCATTAACTATGAAGAGAGCAGAAAGCCTATTGATTTTCAAGGTAACATGTCAAAGGTCAAGGTTACACCATCATGCCACAGGTTTGGCCATACATGTATGTGATACTTTAGGACACAGTGCAGCTTGTGTTTTTCAGTGGAACTTTACCAAACTTTGCATAGGCATTAACAATGAAGAGAGCAGAAAGCCTATTGATTTTCAAGGTCACATGTCAATGGTCAAGGTCCATCATTTCACAGGTTTGGCCATATGTGATACTTGTGGACACAGTGCAGCTTGTGTTTTTCAGCGGATCTTTACCAAACTTTGCACAGGTATTTACTAAGAAGAGAGCAAAAAGCCTATTTATTTTATAGGTCACAGGTCATAGATCAAGGACATCGTCAGGTCACAGGTTTGGCCATATGTGATACTTGTGGGAACAGTGCAGCTTGTGTTTTTCAGTGGATCTTTACCAAACTTTGCATAGCCATTAACAATGAAGAGAGCAGAAAGCCTTTTGATTTTCAAGGACACAGTGCATACCCAGAATTAAGCTAATTTCAATTTTGTGGGATTACGAGGGGAAGCTCCGCTTGGCGGTGCCCTTGTTTTTACGGAATCAATCAATGTGTAAATTCGGGCCTATCACTCACAAACTTTACATAAAGTTCTTTGTTTAGTTTGTTAAATGAATTGCTAGAGATTACACATTGATCAGTTCTTTCAAAATAACCTTTACTTTATCATTGTGAGAAGGGAAATTATTGTTTTCAAACATGCAAAATCACAAAAAAACAATACATGTAGAATAAATGTCATTTGGAAGTTTGAGGCAATCAGTCTTGAAAAGACCTGTATCTCTGCAATTCAGATAGAACAAGCTACTTGAGGAGATTCTTGTAAAAACCTGAACTGCTATTATTCTGTTTTACAGGCAACAATACAATCGCGATCATGATGTCACACTTTTCTGAAATACATTGTACTGGAATTAACAATAAAATAAACGTTGGTTTTAAAATAGGATATTTGAAGATTGAAATGTCATGCTTATAGCCAGTTAGATACATACAATTCACAACTTGTGCCTGTTGTTCATTATTCAGTCTAAGACTCTACACATGTGTTTTTATGACCAAATATTTATATCCCCAGCAAACGAAGTTTAGGGGGTATATAGGAATCACCCTGTCCATCCATCCATCTGTCCGTCCATGTACCTTGTAAGTGCAACTCCTCCTAAACGGCTTATTGGATTTTTAAGAAACTTTACACTGTTGTAGTACACAACCTGCAGATGTGCATGAAGGAATATGGTTGCTGTTCAAAATTTGAAAGGGGAGATAATTCAACTTATACTATCCAACATGTTCTGTATGGCGAGATGGGCTTGTAAGCGCAACTCCTCCTAAACAACTCATTGGATTTAAATGAAACTTTACACAGTTGTAATACATTGACTGCAGATATGCATGAAGGAATGTGATGACCATCCAGAATTTGGAAGGGGAGATAATTTGACTTATCTCAAACACGTCCTGTATAGAGAGATGGCCTTGTAAGCGCAACTCCTCCAAAACAGCTCATTGGATTTAAATGAAACTTTACACACTTGTGATACACTGTCTGCAGATATGCATGAAGGAATATGGTTGCTGCTGTCAAAATTTTGAAGGAGAGATAATTCAACTTATACGCTCAAACACATTATGTATAGAGAGATAGGCTTGTAAGCACAACTCCTCCTAAAAGGTTCATTGGATTTAAATGAAACTTTACGCAGCTGTTATACACTGCCTGCAGATATGCTTGAAGGAATATGGTTGCTGTCTAAAATTTGGAAAGGGGGATAATTTAACTTATACTTTCAAACATGTTCTATATGTAGAGATTTGCTTGTAAGCGCAACTCCTCCTAGACAGCTCATTTGATTTATTTTTTGTTCAGTTGTGAGTCAAACATGTTTAGTCAGTCCACCATGATAATGTATCAAACATCAACTGTCAGTTCACAGTTGCCCTCAATGTACAGGGTTCAACTGGCAGGGGCGGTGGGTATTAGTCCCTTCAAGGGCAGCTCTAGTTTACACTCAGTTATGTTTTACACTACTTAGATGCTGAATGAGGCTTCTTGTGTAATAAGTTGTATTTATCTATAAACTGGAATAAATTGAACCAATATTTCTCTTGTAGGTAGAACATCCCATATCATACAGCTGGCAGCGAAGACCAACAAAGAATCTTTTTCCAGATTTGTTTTACCGCAGCACCAGGTCACACCAAAGGCTGCAGAGATTACAGGAATGACATTTGAGAATGGACAGTTGTTACTGAAAGGGAATGTGTTGCCTGCTGTAAAAATCAAAACATGCCTCAATGACTTTATTTCTTTCCTTGAAAATACTAAGAACAATGTATTGATAGGTCATAATGTTCAAACATATGACTGTATGTTATTGTATACTTCACTAGAAAAATGCAATTTACTTGACAAATTTAAGACTGTTGTATTAGGTTTTATTGATACATTGCCTTTATTTAAACTTTCCCATCCAGGTCTTGATTCATATTCACAGACAAATTTATTTGATACATTTATGGGCAAATCATATGATGCCCACATGGCTGATGAAGATGTTGATGCTCTTCATACACTTGTTAATAAACATGTAGAATTAGATTTTTACTTTGATAAGGTATATATACCTGAATATGTCATATCAGACAAGTACCATTCTATGAAAGACTTGCATCAACATTTGCCTACTTTAAAATTGTTGATTGACAATAAAATACTGTCATTGGGAATGGCAAGGACTATTGCCAGTAGTGGACTGTGTTTACGGCACTTGCAGATAGCTTTTTCAAGAAAAGGTGAAAAAGGTATTCATCGTCTTTTCACAGAGAAGTGTGGTTCAGGTGTACGTGTAACAAAATCACAAAAGATCATAAAAAAGGTTTCAGAATTTTTGCTTAATTTGAAATCGAATGCTTGTAGCACTGTTGAGCAATAGGTCCTCTTTTTGAAGGTAACATCTTTTGTACTACATGTAGCTGTAGCAAATTGTAGTTAGTCTAATGAGACTGTTTATAATAACTGAAATAAATTCAAAAGTTTTGAGTAGCAATACAATGATGCATGATTACAAGTAACAGAAATAGTCATTATATATAGGCCTTTGAATATCTTCTAAAAATTAAGAGTTAAATCATTTCCGATTTTTATGAGATTTTCCTGTTTCATGTGCAGTATTATGTGTGTATGGAAAACACTTTTCTTATTCAACTATTTTTTAGATTTTTAGTTGATAAGTTGATTCATCTGAAATGAGAACCTTCAGAGAGAGGAACTGCTATGTAGAGAATTGTAAAATTATGTCAGCAATAATATACATGTATGTATGTTTAACATGTTTAAATACTTCTGGGAATTAGCTTGTCTGTCAGTCTGAACGTCTATGATTCTTGTCAGCAGAACTTTTCTGCATTGCCTGGGTGAAATAAGAGAGTAAAATGTGCATTTTACAAAGTGGGGCAAGGGGATTAGATGAACTAAGACTGCAGTTTCCTATGAAAGATTTATGTTTTATATCCCGCCCACATATGTGCCCGGACATATAGTGCAACCCTTGTCCATCCATGCTTGCCACATCCATATGTATCGCAGTATGTCTGTCACACTTTGGTTAAGGTCCATACCTCGGGTACTTAAGACATAGTGTTTATAGTATAACTACGTTTGGAATTCGAATACCGTCGTTCTACAATGAGTGACCGAACTGCACAGTAAATCACGAGTGCGCTTGCGCACGAGTGATTTACAAGTTTTGTTCCGTCACGAGTTGTGGAACAAGGTATGCGAATTGCCAATAAGTAGTTATACTGTTTATTACATTGATCATTTTTGCATTATAACAGAGAAAGCAAAAGGATTATGCTTTTATGTCATTCTGCGTTGCCGCTTGTATAGCAACGTCCTTTACGACGTCGATTGTAACGTCACTTCCTAGAGTGAAATATGACTTATTTCACATGTGAAATATCGGATTTTATTTAACTTGGAACTCTCAGTATTTCACCGCTATCAATGTAATAAACCAGTGATATTTTATCAGAGGATATGTCATTCATGGTGTAACGCCACTCACTGCAAATTGTGTCATGTTGATCTATATTTTATGCATGAATGACTTCATGATTGTTATTTTCTTGATTTATATCCATACCTCGGGTACCAGACATGGTATGCCAATGATATTTGAGTAGTGTATGTGTCATGGATGGTGTAACAACACTCACTACGAATAAATAAATAAATTTTTGCAAGAACAAGAATTACGGGCGGGACAATCCTGTCTTACAGGCATATTTATAGTTACTTGAATGATTGTATGCAATTTTGTGTTTATTTGTTGACTTTTATTGTCTTGATGTTGCAACAATATAAATTGTTTAGTAATACCAAAACAAGCTGAGATTATTAAGATTTCACATAGAACTTGAGTTGAAAGATTCACTTCAAGACCCAACTGATCAAACACTTTTCAATTTTTTTTAATTTCAAATAAAACAACCTTTGCTTTATTACCTTCGGGAAATGATCAGAAAAAAGGAGTATATTTACTATATATGAAGAAGTGATCTCCTCTAAACAAGTCATATTTATGCTAATTACACATTGTTATAGACTTATAACATATAATCTTGTTTAAAAAGATAAGTAGATATTTAAAATAACATATAGAAGAAAAATTGTCAAAATGTGAAATTTTCCCGTACTTTTTAAATGGTGGTGTAAAGGTTTTTTGGCTCTAAATCAAAATATTGCACATTGACCTATACCTTTTTCATTGTAATTTCAAAGAATAAGGTCTAATGAACATTTTCTGAATTTTCTGGAAATTTCTTGTTATTTTGAAAAGGTCTAATTAAAGATTTTATTGGATGTAATACATTTTCCCGTACTTTTTTGTATATTTTACTTTTTACGGGAAAAACTAAGTGATGAGATATACTCTGAGTGTAATATTGTTATAGAAAATAAAAGTAAGATATTTTTAAATTATTATTTCAATAAAAGATGGTTAATAGAATTTTTTGTTTTAATTGAACTTTCAGTGCAGATGTCCAATTTTTTGAAAACACAGGTTTTTATCAATATTGCCTTTATCAATGACAATTAATGGCGTCATTATGAAAAAAGAAGCCCATTGACCCTATTATTTTTTTTCATTTTTCCTTTCATAAATGAAAGGCCTTTTCAAAAAAACACACAAGAAATATTTCTTGTTATTTTAGATTTCAGGAGCGAACCTCCTTAATAGATAATTCTGTTTTAACTAATAAAGTTGGTCTTAAAATTTAGTATTTACATATACATATCCATTTTCGTAATTTTTGGAGTGGAACTAGCGTTTCAGTTCGAGAACCAGCGTTTCCAAACCAAGAACCGGAGTTTTACGCCAAGAACCAGATGATCAATTCCCACATGTGATATTTGCAAGCACTTTTTAAAAATAATTTTTTAGTTTGGAAGAATTTTCAAAGTCAAAACCAATTATTGAGTAAACAATAGTTTTATGATAATGAGAAATAAATATGATCTCTCACATAACACAGAACACTTGCAAACTAAAAACCAGCACCAAAGATGAATGCATCAGAACCGTTTTGAAAACTTCCTGTTGTGGAATGTCATGATTACATATGGATGGACCAGGGTAAAATTACATTCCCCAACTCTTAAAGACAATGGCCATGATGGCATGAGCTTAAGAATGAGATGCACCCAAAAGCAAAATATTTTACATCAAACATTAATAGTAATTTTTAGACATAGAAAATGTGTGAAGGTTAACCATATATATGATATATATATATATATAACCATTAAGTTTGTTTTAACAAGGACAAATCTGAGCATGAAACACTAGAAGTATTTGATACATGCAAAGAACAGTTGACAGATTTGTTCATTCACAAGTCCTGCTTTTTAATGATTTTTTTTAATGTGTTCAAAATGTTTACGATTTAAAAAGCTATTAAAGAAAAATTTCAATGACATATATTTTTATCTCAACAGAGTTTTTCTTCAATAGCTTTTACAATTTTAAACATTAACTAATGTAAAACCAGAGATGCAATAGAAAGCCACTGCCAAAAAGAATAACTTTATCAACATATATTTATGCTCTAAATAACTCACAATGATAAAAAAAAAAATTTGCCTCGACCATTGCAATTGGACCTTCTGATAACCAGTATGACAATATTCACATTGTGCATAAAAAATGAATTGAAAAAATACCCGTAACAATAACACCCGTATCAAAATTGAGATCAAAATTGAGAACGAAGATTGCATCCTAAGTTGAAATAAAATCTGAATGTTCCTGTATCAACATTGCACCGGATGTACAGTAAAATCACAATCCTACGAAAATGGCAGTAAACAAGGTTATAATCATGATAATACTCCACAGATATCACAAAAACAATAAGAAATAACATGACAAAATGTAAACAAAACCATGTTAAAGCACAACCATCACACCAGATAACATACTAAAACTTAGAATAATATAAAAAAGTAACGATTAATTACGATGGATGGGCACAATGAACATGAAAAAGATGAACATAAATAATAAAGAGTCTTTCAATAGTTTGAACCCTTCACCTACCAAACCATACATTATCAATTTGGGTATCAAGAATGACATAAAACTAGCCATCAGTTTTTTTTTTTACCAAAAAATGCTCTTAAACCCCTACATTTACACGATGGTTTGTTACTTCATATATATACATGGATACTTTTCCATCTCAAAAAGTGTGTACATTCAGTGTTATAATAGTTCTTAAAATATCTTAAACAAAGCAAGCAAGTTTTAGCAAAGGGCCAACTCCTCGGCTGGCATTCTTTGGAAAAATTTCTCCAGGAGAAACTTTATATTGAATGCAAATACCTCTGTAGAGCTTTCATGTCAACAGTGTCCTGGCCTGTGGACAAGGTAACATTCACATGAACTCTCTACACAAAGTTATATGCATTCGCTGAAGGGTTTCGTCTTGAGTTTTTATGCTAACAATGCTGTGCAAGGAATAGGTCCTTCGGTGAACTCAATGATTTGCTCAAGATATATTCCAAAAACAATTACCAGGGGGTCCCATCGAAATGGTAAGTGCAAATTGTTTCTAGATTATTTTAAGTTACTTAAAGCAAAAATGTTGATAAAATAATTCCCTTTCAGCAATGGCTCCATAAATGGATCATTTTGATTTTATGCAAGTTCAAAAAGTTGAAGATTTTAAAAGCTATAGAAGAAAAACTCTGCGGAAGGTCAAGAAATAGATCATTGAAGTTTTTTTTTATTTCAATAGCTTTTAAAATCGTACACATTTCTAACTTATACATCAACTTCAAAAGATACATTTACAAAGTCAATGCCAAAATGGAATTATTTTATCATTTTATATGCTCGTAATAACTCAAAATTGCCCAAAATCTATTTGCACTTACCAATTAGATGGGATTCCTTGATTCTCATAATTATAGCAATGAATAAACACACTTTTTGTGATGTAAAAGTATCCATGTCTATGACGTAGCAAACCACCTGCGATTTAGAAATAGATGCCACGTATTTTTATGGTAGCAACAAAATATCCAATTTTAGATTTAACATATTGATTGTCATCAAAATCAATTAATTGAGAATTTGTGAAGATTTGAACAACAGAAGTGAATGAGATGATGGCAACTGCTCATCTGGATTTTGTGTCACGTGAGCTACATATGATTTTTATGGATAAAAAATGTGTCTAAAATTGTTAAAACGAGATTTTTGTATTTAAAAACCAATTAAAATTTGTATCAAAACATGGTTAAAACATGCATCATGAGCAGAATTAAAAAAAATGTATCAAAAAATATTTCAAACATCATTTAACATGTTTAAACTTTTGAACAATTTTACAATTAACATGATTAAAAGCCCATGTTTAAAAAAGTATACTGGTTATAGTTTTAACATGCATAGTGTTCCAAGTGTACACCGTAAAATTTGCCAAAAAGAACTGGCAGTAAAAATATATTGTAAACAACAGTAACAAAATCATCAAACAGGCATGAACATCATGAACATGTTATTTAAAAAACAACATGATAAAAAAGTAATAAAATCAATAGATGGCCACAAGCAAATGGCAAAAGATATTATAAACATGATCACAACGAAAAGATAAAGACAGATCGGTTTCATAACAAAAAAAGTTTTCAAATTAAAAGCCCCTCCCTCTTATCTACCAATTTATGTACTAAAGTTTCATTTAGCCAACAGATATGGATATCAGTGTTTCCTACTACCTGTTTGATCCTATTTCTCAACCCCTTTAATAACATATTGAAACAAGCATTCTGTGAATATTGCTGAAGCAATACATGTCCCCTACCAGCAGCAAAATTCAACAAATAACCCATGTATAGATGCTTCTGCTTGATGATCAAAAATCATTCAAGTGGAGCAAAACTCATACTTGAACTGTAACACATACATTTCAAAATAACAAATCATTTGAATTGGGGTTTTAAAAAAATGTGGAAAACTGATATTTTCACAGAATTCCCAATTTCCAAGGGCTAAAACTTCCATAAAAATCAGTCAAGCAGAATAAAACTCAAAGTTTGATTTGTAACTCATCAATATAAATCCATATATCAAGCATCAAATCATTTAACTGAGACATTAAGAAAAAATAGTGTGAAAACTGATATTTTCAACAAATTTCCTATTTCCAAGGGCCACAATTTCCACAAAAACCATTCAAGCTAAACGAAATTTAAACTTGGTGTGTAACTCATCAATATAAGTCTGCAAACCATATATCAAATCATTTGGTTAAGGCGTTTCCAAAAAAGTGCGGGAAAACTGATATTTTCAAGAAATATCCAATTTCATAGGGCGATATCTTCAAGCGGAACAAAACTTAAACTTGATCTGTAACTCATCAATATAAGTCTACATACCAAATATCAAATCATTTGATTGATGCGTTTCCGAAAAAAGTGCGGAAAACTGATATTTTCAAGAAATTTCCAATTTCCCCGGGTCATAATTTCCACAAAAACCATTCAAGCATAACGAAATTTTAACTTGGTGCGTAACTCATCAACATAAGTCTGCATACCAAATATCAAATCATTTGGTTGAGGCGTTTCCAAAAAAGGTGCGGAAAACTGATGTTTTCAAGAAATTTCCAATTTCATAGGGCATATCTTCCACAAAAATCATTCAAGCAGAACAAAACTTAAATCTGATCTGTAACTCATTGATATAAGTCTACATACCAAATATCAAAACATTTGGTTGCGGCGTTTCCAAAAAAAGTGTTGAAAACATGTCGGACTGACAGACGGACAGACGGACAGACAGACGGGCGGAGTGAAAACCTAAAGTCCCCTTCGGCTTCGCCGGTAGGGGACTAATAAAATAAATTAATTTTTAAGTCATGGTGATACAGATCAATGGAATTTATGTTCAGTAGAACAGAACTGTCAATGAGAGCGCTATAAATAACGAGATTCTGTATCGCAACAACCATGTCGACATAAATACAATTGTTACAGGTTTCAGTGATGATCCTATTGTACTGGATTTTATACTGTCTTACTTGCTTACAAAAGCATTGATCAACATATAAATCGAAAATTTAACTATATACATGTACGTAATCACAAACCTACCACAAAAGCTGTAGAACAAGCACATACAGCTTTTATAACAAATCAGGATTAGAAAACTTAAAGCTCCTCCAATAAAAATTATTTAGACTTACTGAAGGTAAAAATTAAAAATAATATCTTCGAATTCAACCAAACATTTATAAACAGACAAAAGGTAACGTAATCGGGGTAGCCTTGTTTACACGGAAATAAAATTTATTACCATGGCAGATAAAGAGATGATTGTTTCATAATATTTGATGAAACTAGTACCTGAGATTAAAGAATTCTTCAATATTACGAATAATATTACAACCCCTTACTCCCGCCCTTACTCAACTTTACAAATGACATTTCCAACGATTTTATAGCTTTTCTTGATACAAATGGATTAAAGGTCAACGCTTCAAGGGCCAAGGCATACATGACCTTGAAACACATTTCAAAGAAACAAATTAGTTTCTTTACCTACACAGAGGTAGCTGTCATTCGCAGCATGTGTTCAGTGGAAGTCATTCGGCATTTATAAATTGTTAAGAATTCTAACATTAGAGATTACTAAGCGCTTTCAATTGACCGTACATTGTAGCTTGTTGTTGAAACAGAAACCTCAAAACATAAAAAGAAAATTCCTTTAGTTTTGGTTACGGAATATTATCCATATATACGACAAATTGAAAAAAAACAAGGAATTATGAAATATTGGTACTTATGTTTCAGACAGAACCAATTATTGCACATGGCAAATATAAAAAACTTGGGAGATCTCCTGATTTCTTCATAATTTAATTAGACAGTCAAGCCGTGATCACACGATACGATTTTTCATCGATTCGACTTTCGATTTTGTGTTTTCGAATGACGTCATATGCATTTTATTCAACGTCACAGTTCATTTTATTTATGATCGACGTCGTTTTTACACATGAAGTCGAATCGGATGAAAAATCGTATCATGTGATCACGGCTTTAGACCCCCGGGTACTATCTGAAGATGGCGGACCTGTCAATTTCATGACTAAAATTATATTAAAGATTAAAATTAATTATAGGTTGGTACCATCCCTAAAGAACCATCCCTAAAGATCTTGTCAAATCAAGCGTGGATGCTTGAGTGTCCTTGGATCGAGGCTGGGGTCATCAAACACAACTGTGACAGAAAGTTGACCACCTAAGGTCCAAGGCACGTTTGCTTTAAAATGACTTACTGGTTTCAGAAAAGAAGAATTTTTAACAATTTTCCTATATGGTCCTATGTTAAAACTATGTTCACTGATGGCGGATAACGATCAACCGACATACTTTCGAACGTTGACCGCGTAAGGAACATACATGCCATAATTCCTTTAAATTGGCTTAATGGTTTAAAAGGAGATTTTTAAATATCACCCATAGGGTCCTATGCTAACTATGTCCGCTGATGGCCGCCATCTTGGATAGAGGTCGGATCTATGTTATGATTGCTTTAATTTGGCTTACTTGTTTCAGAAAAAGATTTTTTAAGATTTCTCCCATAGGGTGTCATGTTAAAACCATGTGCTGATATTGGCCATCTTGAACGAAGGTCGAGGTCATCGGATAAAATTCTGAAAGGGGATTCAAGACCATTTCACCATAGTTTTGGTCCAATTGGCCCAGCAGTTTTAGAGGAAATAATTTTAGGTGATTGTTTGCCGAATTTTCTATTATTAGTAAAGGTAGCAATCTTGATTGCAGCCGGTGGTAGTCGGACATATTTCTGAAAGGGGACCACCTAAAGATCGTTCAATTATAGTCTGGGCTTAATTTGCCAAGCAGTTTTAGAGGAGATAATTTTAAGTAATTTTTTGCCGAATTTTCTATTTTAGCAACGTCGGCCATGTTGGTTGGGAGCCGGGGTCGTCGGACATAGTTCTAAAAGAGTACTATCTAAAGAACTTTCCATCGTAGCTTGGGCCCAATTGGCTTATCAGTATAAGAGGAGATAATTTTTTAAATGATTTATTGCCCACTTTTTTATTTTTAGAAAACGGCGGCCATTTTGCTTGGTAGCAGGAGTTGTCAGACACAATTTTGAAAGGGGGCCACTTAAAGACCATTCCACCATTGTTTGAGCCCAATTGGTCCAGCAGTTTTAGAAGAGATGACTTTTGTACGATTTATTGCTGAATTTTGTATTTTAAGTAACGACGGCCATCTTTGTTGGTGGGTTGGGTATATGAATTGGCAATGCGTTGGTGAGATATGTCAGAATAATTAAAGCTTATTCCCATAAAGGAG
>JAOXYH010089877.1:0-10704 GCA_028566455.1 Botula fusca
GAGACAAAAATAATGAATTCCATATGATAAAAACAAAAAAAAATACAAGGACTCCATTTTTCAGCTATAAAAATACCACAGCATACTTATATTTACCTAATACCCATGTTGATTAATCTTTCTTCTGTTACCATGTCTAAAACTGTACCAGAAATATTCTCTTCTGAAGTAAAATTTAAACAGAAAATAGTAAAATCTGACAGAAACCAAATTAAAGAAGGAAGACTGAGGTAATGTGGATAACATTGCATCAAATTCTCAAACTGTTTCTTATAACTGTTTTGCTTTCTTAGTAACACCTAAAAAGATGCACTTATCTGATATCTTTACCAATAAAATGGTGTATGTAAACTATCAGTCTAAGGCCCCACCCTTCTTACTGTCAATGTAACCCAAAGAGGCCTTATATATACATGTATATATCTGAAGTCTTTTATGTCAGTTAGAGATTAGATGGTACTGTCAAATCCCCAATGGATGCCAAAAAGCTCTTCAAATACAATATCTAATACATACATGTATATTAAATTATTTGATTACTGTTTGGGAATTCAAACCAATGTCCTATGCAGTTGTGCCAGACATTTCAGCATTAATTCAATGCAAGTTTGATATACATGGATGTCCAGTTAAAACCAGATATTACATACTACATGTCTATTAATGTATCATAAAATTGTCAATAAACCATCTGATTCAATGCATTATTTTGATTCCAGTATGGGAAAATATTAGCAAATGACCTGAATCTACTACACAGACCAGTGTCTTTCATTTCCATGGATACACATATTGTGATGGCATCATTTTATCATTTTTGTCTGGAAACAATTTTTGTCATTCTTTTTGTTAATAGACCAGTCATGACTGTTATTATTTTTCAGGCGCTTAAAAAGCTTGCTATTCAAAATTAATACGACATTTTCCTACATGTGCAGTATATATGGACTTTTGAAGACATTTTCAGAGATTTCACTACTCACCTCGGAACTTTATGGCTGCCTCTGACAAACCAATATCTTCCAGCTTCTGAGCAACAAATTCTACTGACCAGGATAATGACCCATCTCCGCTAAAATTACTCCCTTGTGTCAAGGGGATGTCAAAAGGATCTTCTTCATCCTCCATGATAGGCTGACCGAGGGACACATCTGAAGCGCTCTTCTTGGGGGTAGACTCTCCATTACAGTTTGTGAATGGTAGATCCTCTGATTTTCTCTTTCTTACACTCATAATGTTTGGCAAGCCTTTCTGAAATGAAATATATTGCACAAGTTCATTTTTATTTTGATCTGCTACTAAAAAACTTTACTTGAAAATTCAGATTTATCTACAACTAATCTGTACCTATATGTACGAACAATTTAAAAGCATGTAAAATTAAAAAAAAACAAAAAGAAAATATTAAAGAAAAGCAACAAAAAAGAAAGAAAAACATACAATCAAGAAAGTACTCACAAAATATTACAAGCTTCAAATCTACAGTTACTGCAGTCAGCCTTATCCTTATGTATTGAATGAAAATGTTATTCCCTCTGGAAATCCCATGAAATTTCATTTTGCAAAATACCAAGTGTACAGTTTACTATAAATAGCTTTTCAGAAAACCAACTGGCCAGATGACCAGTATTCAATATTACTGTATAATCTGTGCTGCTTAACAAGTTTCAAAACCCCATTGTAAAGATATTAATTTTTACAAGTACATGTACTTACACTTGTAACAGAATTATGTGGCAAAACTCCTTACAAGTGATAGTTATCTAATATCATTTTAGAAGTCCATTTGAAGGACTATAAGAAGATAAATAATATCTAAGGTATTTAAGGTCAAATCAATTCAAATCAATTGCCTTACCTACATGTATTTATTTATTTTGTTCAGAACTGGAACAAATCTTATAAAATTAGGTCAGAATCCCAACTACTGATTTTCTAAAAATTCTTAGTCACTCAGAATGTGTATGTACTAATGGTAAAGACACAGATGTTATTAATTAGTTAATTATCTTATCAAATCAGATATGAATTATTCAAATTATAATATCATACTGTAGTAGTAAAACTACTCCCAATTGCTACTGGGTGTATGAACAAAGAATTATACAAATTTTCATTGTTACATGGTCTTCAAAACTGCAAACACAGATAGCCTACTACAAAATAAGTTAAAGTTGTAATGTCTGTCTTCTAATAAAATTATGGGAATGATGAAAAATTAAAAATTAAATATAAACAGTGGTTGAAAAATAGACAAAATAAAAGTTTCCAGTCAAGAAGAAGACCTGGATACGCAAATATTTGAATAATTACACCCCCTTTTTTTTTTTTTTTTTTTTGGGGGGGGGTTGTTTTGTGAAAATAATTGTGTAGTTTTATTTTTTAACCCAGAAATTAGAAATCCTGACTTACGATCTGAATAGACTCCAGTTGCAAATCTATGTTAAATTTAAACTACCAAAAGTTATTCTAATTCTGTTTAAATGTAGAGATCATGTGATTCACATTTTGCTCAAGTTTAGGAATATATGATCTCGAAACTCGATTCACATTTTGCTCAAGTTTTGGAATAAATGATCTCGAAACTCGAAAGGGATCATTAAACTGTATATGTTTCCACACTCACTAATTGTTTTGCTCACCAGTTTCTATCCGCTGTCTTTCTGTCTGTTAATGAGTGTTATAGTATTTATCTATTATATTTTTTTCTAACATGTTCCTTAACAAAGTTGGTCAAACTTCTAATAGAGAAATAATATTTAAAGGTTATACAAAGACGGACAGATTTTTCAGAAAATTTTGAACGTGGATGGGTCGACTATGAACGAGGATTTGGTAACGTGGAAAAGCAGTTCTGGTTTGGTATGAATTAACATATATATTATACGTGTGCATTTCTTTCTATTTTGTGCTAATACTTTGATGACTTCAAGTTGCCATAGCAAACAATGGGTCACTTTACCCGGAAAATTGTCAATCTCTCAGTATTTTATGAAAAAAAAAAGATAATTGAACAATCTAGACAGAAAGCAAGTTTGTTAAAACTGTTACGTTAGCAATGTTACTGAAGACTGAAGTTTGTATTTATGCAGCATGCTGGTAGATAAATAGATCTTTTTCATTTACTTATTATCCTTGTTAAATTGACAGGAAATAAAAACATTCACTTGCTGACTACCAGTGGTACATATCAATTAAGGATAGAGTTGGTGGACAAGAACAATAACAAGGTGTATGCAGTGTACAGGACTTTTACTGTAGGGAACGCAGCGTCTAAATATAGACTGACCATAGGAGGCTACAGTGGAACAGCAGGTACTGTATAGATTGTTCATTCTAATGTTTAGATATGGTAAAGCTATTGATAAACATTGTATAAAATTTTGTAGTCGTGTTACACAATGAGAATTTTGAACACCCCTGTCTCTTATTATTTCTGCGTATGCAACAACATAGCAGACTGATACATCAATGTTTGTATTTATTTAAAGGCGACCGGCTTGCATACCACAATGGTATGAAGTTCACCACGATAGATCAAGACAATGATATGTGGTCCCGTAACTGTGCATTACATGAGAGATGGGGAGCATGGTGGTTAAAATCATGTGTACACAGTGCTCTAAATAGGAAAGACAAAATTTACTGGAACCCTAAAGGTTATGCCGGATCAGTCATGATGATAAGGAAAATATAAAGATATTTTACTGCAGAAATAAAAAGATTGTGCTGAGATGTTGTTTTATTTATTTGTGAATACTATCTACTCTTATTCAGTAATGTGTCATTTAGCAAAAGTCCAAATCATCTATATAATTGGCATAACTATGGTACTATTGCATTCCTCTGTTATCTAACTTTGAAATATAACGCATTGGCTCTGAATTATAGTTAAGTCTCAAACTCTCAGAAATTGTACCCCTTATCCAACATAAAATCATCAAAATACGAGAACTTTTATGAATGTGAGGCTAACATAACTTTCTACACACCCCAACCCCTATAACCTGCAATGCTAACATTTTAAGGTCTTCTACACATCACCTTGAAGGTAAATAGTTTACAATAAATATTTTTAATCAATCGGAACATTTAAGATTAATTTACATACCCTATCAAATCGTTTTGCAGATTTTTTTTTTCATTTGTTTATTATTCGTTTTTGTTAACCTTAAATTTCCACTGAACTATCTCAAGTAAATAGAAATACGATACTATACAAAACGTGAAAGTATAACCTTTTTTCCTGAAAACAATATTTATATACTTTTTACTTCTCAATATTTTCCAGAAGCGAAACTTCCCCCTACTTCTACTAAAATTGAGCGAAAAAGCAATATTTTTTTTGCTCATGTTATATTAGGTTAGTTTCTACATCAGACCTATCAAATATATCAGATGTAATAGAACTAGAACGGCATGAGGGAAGTTTTCTGATTAAAAATGTGAAAAATGAGAAATTTTCAATTTTGCAGATTTTTACCTCAAAACACATATATATCTCAAATTTTCCGGTCAACTATTGAAACTATCATCTATATATCGGTTGATATATATATACCTGTATACAAGCGCCATTTGAAAAAGCTAAGTTTATTATTCTTGCACATTTTTGATGACCGTAATATAGCAAAATATTACCCCTACTCCCATCAAAATCACACAAATTTTGACAAAATTTATCTATTTTCTCAATAGCATAAACCTACAAGACAAACTTTACATTTATTTTATAGTTTCTATCAATTTCTTTCAAAAACACTCCATACAAACGTCATTTAGAATTATTTACATTCAGTTGTCGTCAAAAAACGTAAAAACTTGCTAATTTTCATTTTCAGAATATTCATAAAATTTTTTATTTTATTGGTCCCATAGATATGATTCATTCTAAATTGTGAATAAATTACTGTTTAATTTGGGTAGTGTTAAGATGAAAATGTGCCTATTAGGATACTGATTATAGCCCAGTTGTATCCCTCCCCTTCCAAAAATAGACAAAAATAACCGAAAAAAGTTTTTGCTTAATAAAATAACTGAAGAATACAATGTCGCGGCTGCAATACTGTTGATAACTAGTTAATATAATATAACACCCTCTTAAAATGTTTGTATGTAATTGTTCGGCTCTAAGTTTGGAAAATTGGTAATTTTAGGAATACAGATTTTACCGAAACCATGCTTTAAATCACAAATGAATTTTTCTGATTAAGTTTTGTGATCATAGTAACTAGTTTTTCTTCATTTTCTATTAGTTAACATTTGTTTTCGACATGTTAACATTGTCTTTACCCTTTGATACCCACTTAAAACTAGCATAGTACATGTAGTACTCTTCAACTTTAAAAAAATGGATGAAAATAGTGGGGGAGGGCTAATATTTTGCTAGCTACAGGAGGTAAAAAAGGATAAAGACAATGTTAACATGTCTTAAATCAATAAAAAGTAATTCTTAGTAAAGATAAACTCATTAATATGAGCACAAAAATTAATTCGTACACTTTATTTGTGACTTTATGCATACTTTTGGTAAAATCTGAAAATAAAAAATTACCCTTTTTTTAAATATAAGCGTTAACTTTATACAAGTGCATTAAAAGGTCATTATATCATAAGTAAAAGACAAATACTGCCTTACACATTTACAACAAAATGTAAAATTCAATTGTGAAAGTCATCTTAAAAATCAAGAGACGAAATATTGATCATTTATGTCAAATTTTTAAGGGGGAGGGGTAGTATTTTTCGAAATTTCAGTCAGAAACCACGTTTAGAGACAATATTAAGATGTCAAAATAAATGCTAACCAAGTCTCAATGAAGAAAAATTAATTAATATGATTACAATAGTTAATTTATACGATTTATAATTTGATGAATATTTTAAGTAAATTCTGTATTCTCAAAATTACCCATTTTGACCATTTTTAGAAGATTAACTTCACAAAATTACCCATTTTGACCATTTTTAGAAGATTAACTTAACATCAATGAATAAGAAGGTAAATATATCCTGCTTGAAAATTTGATTCTTTGACAATTTTTGCCCGATTTTTCGAGGGGGTAGCTTTTAGTAAATTAACGTTAGAAACCGAGGGTAGAGACCGTGTTAACATTTAAAAATATACATGCGAGAAAAATCATTTAATATAAGCATAGAAGTATGTATTTTTTATGATTTATTGCATTTCCGGTAAAATCTGTATTCCAAAAATTATCCAAACTTAGAGCCGATGCGTACATACATGTACAAACGTTTCAAAAGGGCGTCACATTATATTTGCTAGACATATACCATCAGATGCAATAATATGCTAATGACATTTCATTTTTTGTGCCATTTTAAACAAACAAAAAACAAAGGAGTAGGGCCACGAAGGGCACATTCCAGCCTTGCAAAATGAAGTATGTAATATCCTAATATGATATATATTTCGGACGTCCTTAGACATCCACTTTTAAAAATCAAATCAGTTTATGAGCTTAGCATTTGTCCATCATGATGAAAACTCCTTTAAAAGTAACTCAATTTCACAATTTCGCCTATACGTTCCCAATTTTGCTCTATTTTAAAGCATATTTTGATCTAGAAAACTTTGGCCGCACTTCTGCATCAAAATAAATTTAAATGCAAAGACGTATTTAATGACGTATTTTAAGCAAAACTGATTTGGTCCAGGTATGCGGTCCACATTATTCTTTAGAAAAACTGGGTTAGAATCTGATAAAATTGGACCAAAAAGTTGATTTTTGCTTATAAGAGCGCGATTTTGATGTCATAGTGGCGTATCTAATTAATCTTTTTGTCCAAAATTACCATATTTGTGTTTCATAACATCTAAAGTAAAATTTTTAGATTACTGTGAACATACTTATTCAGTTCTAAATTTTTGCAAATTTTAGCGCCATCTTAGACCCTTTGTGAACCTACTACTTTTTCAATTATTTTTTATAGGGGGAGGGGTAAAATTGGATAAAATTAGAATCATAAAATGCACTTCTAAATGTTAACATTGTTTTAATCAAGTATGTGTACATTCACAATTGAGAATAAATCATATTTATTGGATCAATCTCGCATATGGTTGCGTTGCTGTCGTAAAACTTAAAATTTTATGCAAAATCTGAAAATAAGAAATGGCTCATTTTTCATGTTTTTCGACAATAATTGGTTGTATAAACGAATAAATCATTCTAAATGGCGTTTTTATGCAGTGGTTTTTAAAAATAGAAGGAAATTAGGAGTAGGTGTTTTAGTAAACTAAAACATATGTCTTCCCCTTCCATGTTTGATATTCTAATCATGGGAAATATAGTAAGTTAAATCTTTTTAATGTAATTCTTGTGTCCTGTTCAATTCCCCCTGCATATCTTCATATCATAATAATTAAGTGTGTCAAATTTTTATTTCAATCCCACGTAAGGTATCGACGAATTTGCCTTCACAAACCATATACACTATATTGAACTGAATTTTCTAAGTCATATAGGCCCATAACTCTTTGAAAAATTTATGGATTATCATAAAAAATAATAGGCACATCTTCATATCATGGCAATTAAATGTGTCAAGATTTATTCCAATCCCACATAAGGTGTTGAAGAATTCGCGTTCACAATCCATATACCCTATATTGAACTGAATTTTCTAAATCATAAAGGAAAAAAAATTATGGATCATCATAAAAAAAAACGATATGCACATCTTCATATCATGATAATTAAATTTGTGAAGTTTTATTTCAATCCCATGTAAGGTGTCGAAGAATTCGTGTTCACAAACTTTTGTGACGGACGGACAGACGGACGGACAGGACAAAACGATATGTCTCCCCCTGGAGAGGGGGAGACATAACTATAAAATAAATGCATAGTTGGCCCTGTCGGTCCATGCTGTTGAGAAAGTAGATATAATCTTTGTCAGTTTTCACGCAATTTTGATGGGGGTAGGGGTAATATTTTGCTATAGTGCCTCCACAAAAAGGTTAAAGGATAATAAACCTGACATTATAACATGGCATAGTATAGACGTACCAACATCAACCACTGTATAGATGATAGTTTCAACAGTTGACAAGGAAAATGAGGATATGTCTTTTCACGTAAAAATCTGCAAAATTGAAAATTTTGTATTTTCCACGATTTTCAACCAATTGACCTGCTCCCAAAAGTCAAAACAGTTATGATAATACATCCTTAAATGACGGTTTCTATTTATGACAAGTACCAGAAGAAACTGTAGTTGCGGTTTATCTTTTTTCAAACCCAAAAATCAGAAACAATATCTTCTGACGCCATAACACTATTCTACTTAAGGTCTGAATATACCGACAAAGACGGACAGAAACTAAGTATGTTATCCTAAAAATCTGGCGCGCAGAAAATACATATTAATGATACAGGATTATTATCATATATGGATTAATACATAAACAAGTATCAAAATTTTTTATGGAGATGTTTGAAAGCGTCTCTATGTTACTTTTGTTAAACTATGTTCTGCATTGGTGACTAACTTGATTTTAATCGTAATCAAAAAATAAAGGTTGTTAGAGTATCTCGAAAGAATCATTCATACAATAAAGCAGTTTGATATTCGTAGCTTCTGGCCAATTGTTGTTTGAAATGAAAACCAATTAGACAACATTATTGGTCGAGGTAGCCACTTTGAAGAAAAGCAAAAAGGTTCACCCTGTCAATTTCGCTCATTTTTAGAATGGAAGCGTTTAAGTCGACGGACTTCAAATGATGGCAAAAGTGCCTCCGCTCACCTTAACTTAGCCAAGTATATTAAAAGGTATTGCAGTTTAAACAAACCGATCAGAAAAGAAAACAAATACAGTGAACCAGATAAGATGTTTAAGAGAAAATTACCATTTCTGTAACAAAACACAGATGCATCATCTCTATGTGAATCGCAGGCTATCGAAAGAATCCAGTTGCTATCTGAGAACTGGTCGCTAAATCCACGATGTGGGCAATGGTGAAGGTTTTTCTCATCTCCATCACACTGTAGATGACTTAACCAGATTGGACCCGTTCCCTGGCCATAAACAGCACCTGGTAAAGCCACACCGTCTGTGAAGTTAAACTGTCGACAAAATACCGATGCATCTTTATTGTCCCATCCTGCATCACAGACTGTACCATTAATC
Organism: Botula fusca; assembly: GCA_028566455.1. NCBI lineage: Eukaryota > Metazoa > Mollusca > Bivalvia > Mytilida > Modiolidae > Botula > Botula fusca. The sequence continues at coordinate 9,155 of JAOXYH010089877.1, forward strand.
CCACCAACTGATATTTCCACCCGTCCAAAGTGATGACTGCTTCCAGTTAAGTAGTATTTTATTCCTAGGGAACAACGAAGTATCAAAATCATTGATAGAGTGATAGCATGACTATAAACCTTTTAAGCTACTTGGTAATATATCGGTTTTTAAAGAAAAATTTATTAAACTAAAACAAAATATATCGTGACCTTGCCAGTATTTCAAAATAAATGTTTTAATCAAGATTCCTTGGCTCTTGGCCTCTGGAATTGTTTTCTTAATTTTGCAAAGAAGAATTCGGTGAATAATTCAAATTTCATTGATTCTAAATAGTAATCACAAAATATTTTCAATAATAGTTATAATTACATCTAGGCAAAAATTAACAACCAAACAGCTGTTGTCATTCATTATAAGTGTGAGGCTGCCAAGAGATTCTATTTACGGTCAGCAAATATTTGTACGTAGTTAGATAGACAGATATTTTCTATGGGTATACGTTTAAGGGTATACGTTTAAACACAATAAATAAATAAATAAATAAATAAATAATAAGTTAATTCCGTAGAAAAATGAAGGAAACCTAGAGGCCCACCTGAGCCTGTATCGCTCACCTTGCAATCGAATCATCGAATCAGGATACTTTTTCCCAGCAAATGTACAACTGATATGACTATGCATTAGATCATTCCCGTGAAGTTTGGTTAATACTAAGTGGTTTTTGTTAACAACGTTCCCATGCGTTTTCCATTGAATGCTAAATTTTTGGCACCTTTTATTCAGATGATTTTTTAATATATGATTAATTTGGACACTTGATAGCCTTCCCATTGTAGGGTTAAACTGTGAAATATAATTCTGAAAAAGGATCACGAGATATAATTCTGAAAAGGATCACGAAATTTTATTCTGAAAAAAGGACCATGGGATACCATTCCGAAAAAGCACCATCCAAGGAACATAGCTGCCAAGTTTGTTTGAAACCTATGTAAAATTTTGACCAATGATACTTTTGACGCCATGGATCCTGATTCCTCATGGAGATAATTTTGAATCCGTACGATATAAACGTTCGACACCGAAAACCACTGCTCTGGCATCACTGGTTCTGAAAAACGATTTCAAATATTTAATTAATTTTTCTCTTTTGATCCTCTTGAGTTCATTCCCTTGGAGGGTCAAATTATCAGATATACTTTTGAAAGTGGATCACCCAATTAACAGCTAATGTAGCAAAAAAATATCGGGTTAATTTCGAACAAGTTGCCTTCTTTAAAAAAAGAAAGCAAAGGCGAGCTTGATATTTTTGTTTTACAATACCATGAATTACGAACTGTTGAGTTTGTGTTAAAGGAGACTTTAATTAAATTTCATAAATGTGGATTTTTTCACAACGATTAGACTACATCAATATTCATTTATCCAAATTATATTTTGTTTGGCTTTTGTTTGCATAAGTGTGGTGTAGTGGTAACTGTATGTCTATTTAGGGCTGTGCGATCTTTTCTTTGCATATTTATTTATGACTGTCTTTCTTTTAATGTGTGCTTCATACTTTGTCTATTTAC
>JAOXYH010089988.1:0-10702 GCA_028566455.1 Botula fusca
TAAAAAAATTGTAAAAGCGAAAACATGCTCAACTGTCCGAAATAGGAAGCCAAAATCATCTACGGACAGAACTTTGCATGACGGGGATAACTCCATAGTTTTATTAAATTTTGGGGAATTTAAACACGTTAAATTAAAAAAGTATTATTTCAGGCCAGTATCGAAGTACTAGCTACTGAGCTGATGATACCCTCGGTGACTAACAGTCTACCAGCAGTGGCACCGACTCGGTGGTAATAAAACAAAGTGTGATACATTTTATCCCCGTAGTCAATAATATATTAACTTATCCTGTAGTCAGCTCCGGTTTTTTCTACAATTTCAAAAGGATGCACGTGATTCACACATGGTGCGCAACATCCTCAAACATGTTATCACTGACCTTACACATTCGTAAAAATGAATGAAATATTTGAAATCGATGCATTATAAACTTTTACATAAACCAATAAAAACAAATTTCATACTATTCTAACACCTAATTTAATATTGACCTATTTATTACTAACTGAATAAATTATATCATGGATCATGGTCTAAAGTACTGCTATAGATCTCGGGCTGTTCATTTTTTTCAAATTTAACAAAGCTCCACAAAATCGACCATACAACATGTATCTCAAGATTATTTTCTGGTAAAAAAATGTAAAACAGACAAAAATTTGCTAATTCCCTTTGGACTTCTAATAAGAGGCACTAAAAGATATCAGAAGAAGAAATGGGTAACGCATTAACGAAATAACTACTCTTAAGCCTAGTCAACAACACTTTAACCGTTTTTGTAACGGACAGGGAAAAAGTAGCCGCTTGGTAGGCGTCAACAATGAAACATTCATGGTGAAAAACCCAGTTGATCGAGAACAAAAAGAAAATGTTCGATCAGTAGAGGTAAATATATCACCAGCAGTGTTCACATTATTTTTATAGGCCCTGTACAGTATCTATGTAATGCTAAAACATTTTTCTGTTACCTTTCTGTACATAACAACACGATGTACTTTCAATTCTATTTTCAAATTCAAAAGTAGGCATTTTCAGATTAGTTTTTACCGTCGCGTTTGATCGTCACTGTGGGAATATGGACGTATTTAAAGCAAAATCTCACAAAACATAGGAATAAGGGGTGTCGTTTTACATTGTGTAATAATTTCTTTCTTTAAATGTGCATATTTTATCTCAATATTTTGTCTTTTTTCTTGCATAAGGTTATTTTTATTTTCAATTCAAACACACCTTCCCATACGTTTTGTTCATATTTCACTTAAGAACCCTTAACTACGATCTTTCTAAGTGTAACAAAAATTTGGTTATGTTATAAGAAATTTAATATACCTTCCGATCGTAAGAATGACGTTTGATCAGATGGAACGGACCAAGGGTTGTGGTTTTTCCCTCGATTAATGATGACCTCCAGGTATACTAGACAAACACATTTAACGATTTTCATTTTTCATTACAGCTTACTAAAGGCTGAATAATATGAAGCGAGATACCATCCCTGAGAGTTACTCCAAGTAACATATGAAGAACATTGTATTTTTTCCGTTTTATTCACGTTCACTATGCGTTTTATTCACTTTCACTGTACCTGTTTCTACTGCGGCCTCATCATTTAATGTACTGATTTTAGACAGGAAAACATAAAGACGTATGGCACGCGGGCAAGATATTTCATCAACCTGGTTATGCGCTGTCAAGCCATCTATTTATATACGTGGAAAAGGGAATCATTATAAAAAGATACAAACTAGAAATGTCAGTAAGTAGTTTTCCACATTGTTTAAAATGACTTGGAGAAATGCATAAAATCATTATAAAGATCGACAACAAATGTCCATCTGATAGGACTGTATAATTTCATCTCCAGTTTTTACGATCAACTCTGGTTATACAAGAATCAATGTATGCAAAGTTTTTCAGACATTTTTTTTCTATGCTTAATGTCAGATGGTCAGTCTGCTTTGATTTCACTTTTGGAAAAATAAGGAAAGTATATAACACTTGTACGATTGATTTTAGGAATAATTCTGTTGTAGTAATGACTAGCAATTTTATTCGTAAAATATACGATTACCCAGATGCTTTTCCTATTTCCTCCCCAGTAAAATGAGTATTAAAAATGATATCTAGGCGAAGATGAAAATTTCTTAAGTCACTTGGAAGTAAAATTCGTGCAGAATTACGAAAGAACCATAATTTATCATCAAATCTTACAATCGTGTAGCTATATGTATTGAAAATGACAAGTTTTATGATATGATGCCTATGATGGAAATGGTAGCAACGGAGAAACATGTCTCAACCAAGTTTAAATATGCTTCTATGAAATTATCAACCCATGGTCGTTGCATGGCTTGACATGAATCGAAAGCGAAACAGTTTGCTCTGTCTTTTATGAAAATAATGAACTGATATAGGCATAACAATCTCATTCCAGAACAATCTTTTTTCTATTTCACGTTTGTTATTCATACTGTTTGACACAAAAAGGATCCCATTTTATAGAATTTCGGTAAATATGCAGCTAGAACATTGAGATTTTATGTTCCACTTCAAAGCGATACTCTAGTACATACCATTGTGTACCATTGGGAACAAAAATTAACGAAAATTTTTAGAATCTGAAACTGTCAATAAAAGAAAACGGTTTTCACAGAAAAATAAATGTAACAACAATACTTACAGATCATTGAGATTATGTAAATTTTGAAAAGTTCCAGATGATAAACTTGATATCTCGTTTCCTGATAAATCTCTGGAAAACAAGATGAAGCATATCTAATATTCTATAAAAATTGTAAGTTAATTCCGATTTACAAGAGCTGTTTTGTCGTCACAGTTTCATACGTTATGGATCAAAATAATGACAAGACGACACGGAGAATCGGCATGAAAACCATGTTATATGCACCAGGTACTATGCAATTTTCATAATTCCTGCCCTATCACGATTAAAATAGGGACTAAAAGGGGTCAAACTTAATGATTGTAGAATTTTTATTTGTTATTCGATTTTGATGCAGTTTTTCCTTGAATTTTTCTTTGAATATTCTTTCAGGAAGTTTTCAGAGGGTTTTCTCTATATATTTTCCATTTTCTAATTATAAGGGGCTATATTGGGTCGAATTTTGAAAAATTCCAAATCTTTTGGAATTCATCATGCAAATTGTATGCTCCAGTACTCGTTCATCTTTTGATGAATTTCCTCTGATTTTGGGATGTAAGTTTGAAATGGTCGTGACATTATGATGTCGCATGGATTTTGTAATGAAACAATTAATGCATGATTTAGTCTCTTTTTCAACATTTTTTTGGGAATTGCCCATAAATTGTGGTTTTTGCTTAATATTGTTTTTTTTATATGTAAGATTGTTTAGATCTTTTAAACATTGTTATTGGACATAAAATACAGGTAAAATGCAATTTTCGATCTATTAAGTGTCAGGGGTCAAACTTTGAGAAATGTCAAAACTTTTGAAATTAATCTTGCAGCCTGTATGCACAACAACTCGTTCGTCTTTTTCATTTTAAGAATATAATTTGTCATGACAAAGGCATTTTTAAATCAATTTTTGAAACTAGGGTCAGAAGGGGTCGGATTTCACACATTACTGTCTCCAAATAAATAGTGTGACAAACAAATTATTGTGTTCACACACATATTTATTGTTCCTGTGTTCTGAAACTGCGACAGGGGATTGGTCGTCGTTTCGAATGCTCTTCTTTGACTTTACTTGTGACACCATTTAATGACCTTTGATTTTGTCTTCACATAAACATATAATTTTCAATTCCTATTATTGTGCTCTTTTATTAAAAGGCAGACTGTGTTGGATTTTTTGTGGTAGCACACCATATGGCATTTTGAGGAAACCTGTGATGTTTTATTTTCATTTAAAGACGAGTTCTTTACCAGACTAACTAATATAAGTTTTGAGGACGATCTGCATATAGAATCAATAATTTTGAGCAACTGAGATAATAGTGGTTGAAATACACAACTGAGACACGTAGATGAACATGAAATACACATCGCGAAATTCAGTTTTTTTTCTACTTTGCTTGTTATGCAAAACTCATGCAAACATCCAAAATGATGCATCAAGAAAGATGTTTTTTTCATTCTTAGTTCTAATATATTAAAATCTCAATAAATCTATACTTTTCGAATAATTTTCCTTATATTTTATGGCAGTGAAGCGAATATTTACTTACAATTATTATAAATAACAGATTTTCTGAACATTTTACCACAATGAATTGAATATATACTTACAAATACTGGAGATTCTGCAATTCAAAGAATTGTTCATCTTCTAGTTCAGCGATCCGGTTTCTGGCCAGATTCCTAAAAGAAGTTCAGGAACACTTGACAATTCAAAAAATACCAAACCATCATCCTAGCTCACATTCAATAAGGCAACAGATCAGACAGTGACCGAGGACGGATAAGACAGTGAACATGACAATCAACAATTTAGCATCACAACACAGAACAGTAAATAAGTAACACAAAACCCAACCATAATTTTGAGTTGGACGTATATCCTCAAGAATCCCTTCCTACTCCACATGTTGCATCCGTCGTGTTTTTGCAATAATGCAATAAGCAGTCACGAATAAGAAGGCGAAGGACTAGGATTTCACTAGATTTAACAGTAACCCTCTAAAAAAAAACCATGGAAAACGCATGCTGGGGAGATTCGTATTAACTGAGAGTTTTATACGCCATATGGTAGTGCTGTTGAAAGAGGAAAAAAATGCATAAGCAATTTTTTTAAACAATATCTACACATCGAAAGAGTCTACTAACATTCAAATCGGATTGAAATAGATATAGGATAGTTTTTCAATTTCTGGAAACCCTACTCGGAACTGTTTTTCTAAAGAAGAACTTATCAGATGTTTATATTTATTACTTGAAAACAATGGGATTCTTGTAGTACCCCATAAATTGTATTTTATTGATTGCATTTTGTCGTAATCTTTTAAAAAAGTTTTAGTTTTGCCGAACATTTAGAAAATTGTATTATGTATGCATTCCCATCTTCTGCTGATTTCAATTTGCATTTTAAACATGACGGACATTTTATCGTTTTGCTTGTGCAGTGCATTGTTCTTTTTCCTTTAAATGCTAGTTCCTGTTGAGGCTTTTTTGTAAGATTCCACAGGGGTTTTCGTTTCATTAATAGAGTCTCATAGACAGTCCTATTTATTTGTAAAAACAAAAATTCACTTGTAAAGGGAATCGCCCGTCAAAATCCTAGTTTTCTGATTTTTGAATTTCTTCATTATTCGTCTTTAAGAGCCTATCGATTAACAAAACAGGCCTAAATATTAATTATAGAGGCAGTTAGTGACCCAGTACGGGATATACAGGGTCAATCCCCGTATATAAATTATTGACCCTTTGTATGCCGTATTGGGTCACTAACTGCCTCTGTAATGAACATATCTTACCGACAGTCAAGTATTTCAATTTAAAAATGCATAAAAATGATTAATATTTCAAAACAAAGAACGATTACTCTTGTAAACACCGCATAAGAAATGATGCACAAGCAATGGTGGTGGCATAGAAAAGTATATATATTTTGTGCTTAATTGAAAGTTTATTCTATATTTGATACTATATTGGTATATATTTTACCTTCAGTAGTTTACGTGTAATTTGATTGGTCAATCGACGTCACGTGAAGACCCCATATACTAAGAATTTTATTTGAGGCAGAATTTAATTTATATCATGACACCTTACTGGCTGGATGATGTATTTCTCCACTGAAACCAAAAGACCAGTGTGAATCGAAGTTGGCAGGCCGTTCCTTGATCGGTAATCTACCAAAATTATGTTCGATGACCCAGCCTGATTTTCAGTATGTCTACCATGGCCTGTATCTAGGTTGCGCATTTTCGGAATTGCTAGAGCCTAAGGTTCTATAAGTATTTATCATTGATTTTTATATTTCTGTCAGCAGAACATTAATAGATCTCAATTTTAATACAATTTTCTAGGTAAACTTGTAATTGTATCCAACATGTGCAATTGTAAGCCAGGTGAGCGGTACAGACTGAAGCGAGCCTTTAGTTGTAATAACGCATTTATCAGTTTTAAAAGTTCTTCGTTTGAAGTACTAGTATTCACATAACTGTACATTTATTGAATAAATTACTTACAAAGTCAACAGGCTATTCAATCCTTTGAACACTCCTGGGAATAAAGTGGAAATGTTGTTATCATTTATATATCTGGAAAAAAGCAATAGGCTTATCTATTTTTTTACTCCAGGCGACAGACCTAATACAGAGTGGTAGTCCATAGTATTCGGATAGACCTTAGACAGTTCAGTTAACCTTTTGTTTTGCAAAAAATATGATGCACAAGTAATGGTTTTTTAAAGACAATAGTCTTATACATTTATAGTCGTACAAAAGGTATTCGAATGAAAATAATTACTCTTTGAAATAAAATAAAGACCATACCAAACCGCCATCTAAGGCGTCCCCACCAAACACCCGAGGTTTTCGCTGGCGCTCTGGAAGGATAAAACTTGCAAGGAATAGAAGTCAGCAGCCACTTCTACGCATAATGTATTTCAAGCAATTTCAGACTTCAAAAACGTTTTATAAACAGATGCTTACAAGTGATGAAGATTCCTCAATCCTATGAACATATCGGAAGTTAAACTTGAGATTCTGTTGTTATTCAGTTCCCTAAAAAAAACATGAGAAACAAAACGTGTAACATGTACCTAAATAAAATCGACGTGAGCATCCATTATGATTTCAGTTAGATAAAATACTCCCGTCTATTTTCGCCATTTAAAGAGGATTAATGACGCAAAACAATCATTACATTAAAAGAGAAAATGCAGTCGAATATTTTTTGAAGGAATGCAGTTAAATAAAGTTTATTTTACTTTCTCATCGATAACATGTTATTACAATTATCATTTACCTTTTATGATAGAATATTACTATGAATCCTTGCCTTTATTTGTTTTAAATTTATACTTACAATAATGATATTTTATAAATATATGCTTACAAGTGTAAAAGATTCCTAAATCCGATGAAAAGACCTGGAGTTATATTTGAGATTCTGTTATAACCCAGTCCCCTGAAATAGTCATATGAGAAAAAAATGGTAGTATATATACCTAAATAAAATCGTCTTTTAAAACTTTCCAAACTATTTATCAATGAATATTTGATGTGAACATTCAATATGATTTTTTTTGTAAGATAAAATACTTCATTCCATTTTCAGCTCTTTGGAGAGAGGTAATGAAGCAAAACAATCATGACATTAGAAAGAGAAGTTGTAGTTGAATATTTGTTCTTCAAGAAATGCAGTTGAATATTTTTTTACTATCTCAATGTAAAATGTTATTAAAATCCTCATTTAGCTTTAATGATAGAACACTACTTTGAATCCATTTCTTTAATTTTTTAATCTATACTTACAAAAATGTGAGGTTATTTGTGACATTAAAGACATCCGAACTTATAGTCTCGATAATGTTATGAAGGAGAGAACTACAAAATACATAGAAATGCATACAATGTTTAGAAAATCCACAAAAATACGTGTATTACCTCACTTTTGACAATTTTTACCAAATTTATAAAAGTAAAACAAACTGTTATCTGTTTTAAGTCACCTCCGTAGGAGGGTTGAATTTAGGGATCACCTGTACCGTTGTCTTTCTTCCTCCAGTGTCCTGCATCATATAGCTTTTACATTATCCGCAACTAGATCTCAACCACTCAATGGATTTTAATAAAACTTGCAGAAATTCTTTTTTGATGTGTTGGAGATGTGCATCCTCTTTTTGGACGGATTACTTTATTTTTCCCAAAAATTTGCTCTGATTTAGAATTTGTCATATAGGGCATAAATGGGAAGATTCACCACATGTCTTCCGAAAAAGAACCTTTTTATCCGTTTGTGAACACTTTGGAAGAAATATGCATTTTAATGTGTTTCTAACAGCCTTAGAATGAATAAAGGTAGCATGAATAGAAATTAGCAAATTTGGAATCCACTTCGCTAGAGTGTATACTAGTTACGAAAATTTTGATCGATAAATTATATATTTTTTGTCTTTATTTTAGAAAACAATGCTACAAGAATATTAATTTATCTGATTATAAAAAATGTATCTAAGTTCTTTTCTCTCGATTATCTTCATGAAAATTCAGGTTGAAATATGTCATTTTGAACCTGTTGTTGATAGAGGTAAAGATAACTATTTTATCACCTTAAATCAACTCATCTACATGTTCATGTTGCAGTTTATGTGATAATGACGTACAGTGCTTAAACCTTTGATTTCTGGTTTTGAATTTCCTACTTCAACTTAACATTATTCAGTGAAACATGGAAATTCTATATTTTTCACTGAAACCTTTAAACTCATCAATGAGAAATCTTTATTTCAAACATGAAGCATCACAGTTCAGATATGACATTTGATCCGTCCTTAATTTGCAATTACCGTAGTTAAATTTCTAAAATAAAATAACATATTGAGTTATCCCCTGCTTGCAAAGCTCTGTCTATAGATGTTTTTACTACTATTTCATTAATTTTAGCATATGCTCACCATACAATTTTTTGTTTTGGTTAAAGTTGTTGTCACCCGTAGCATTGCTGACGAGTAATTGATTTTCAAAATGTGCACATATGATGCAGCGAACTCATAAAAAATGTATCATACCTTTGTTGTAATACAGACTTGAAGTCCCCTGTGGTATAACCAGCTTAGGTTTCCTATCCTAGCCCCAGCGCCATAAACATAGACATTTCTAAGGCTAAAATTTTTACTTAACTGCATCGCTGAAAAGTAATTATTTTACGAACTGTGCACATCCGATGCATCAAAATCGGTATGAAATGTATCACACTTTGTTCTACCATAGAAACTGTAATTTGAGTGACTGCTGCCATGACAATTATGAATATTCTTAGACTTAAGAATTTTCACAGTTTTATGGCGCCAAGGCCAGGATTATCATTGCTAAAATTTTTCCCTACAACTTTAAGGTTCCGGTATTTTGTCGCCAATGTTACGATTGTAAGATTTGTTCTCCGTCATAAATAATCTTTAAAGATTTTTATTCAGTTCGCAGAAAGAGTGCAAAGTTCTGTAAAATTTGAGAAATTTTTTATCTGCACTTCTGATGTGCTAAGTCACACCATTTTCTATAGAAAACTGACAGCCAGCATCCACACTAAAACAGGGAAACATTAAAGTGGTCTCACTGAGGATGTCTTACTTAATTAAAGAAATTTAAAAAAGTCAGATACTACCTTTATCTCTAATTTGCCACCAAGCGACACCTCAGTGATAGAATATACGACAAAATGGATGCTTGTTTCCATGACTGCGTAAAAGAATTACAGTGAAACATATAGAATTAGTAGTATTCGATTTTTCAGGATATAGTTGCTTCATTCTAAAACAGTAAAAGTGTGAGACCTACACTTTTTTTACTAAACCATGCCACATTGCACTCGAACTATCTGATTCTAATTTTTTTTGGGGACTTATGTCGATGTGATGTAAAAATCAATTTGTATTAGGGAGAAAATTAGTGACCTGATTATCATTTCTTTCAAAATATAATTTTTCCAATTGTATTGGTCCCGTTTGTATCCCTTAGAGGCAAGAAACTCAAAATACATAAAAGCAACTACTTATAAATGGCCAAAACTGCTTTATTTCTATTCCAGAATGGACCAGATTTTACAAATAGGACCATAATTTTGAGCTGTTTGATATATGTTTCGGGATTTTACGTCCACTGCAAAAGTTTTCCCATTTTGTCAAATATGCTAATTAAACATAAATTTGCGAAAACCATATTGGAAATCCTTGTTTTACTCCACTGACTGACTGGAACCGAATTAACTTAAATCACTTTTGTAGATACCGAAAAGTCATCTGAGTGGCAGCCACGAACCCCGCAATAAAGGGGGAGGGCATTGTACATGTAAGATATGTACATTAATTTGGTGTATCAGATAGATATCCGTTTTCAACGAATAAAAGGCCTAAAAGTGACTTTAAATCTACGTGATACATATTTATTGAGGGAGATAAATACGATTTGAGGAATTTCATAAATTGTAATTTAATCAAAAATCCAGTTCAGAAGCACTGAGAACCAAATCCATGACATCCTACTCATCGCCGGCAAACTGTAGTAAAATATATTCAGGTTACCGTTCGACTTTTTAAAAATTTTTATTTTCTATCCTTTTTTCTTATATTTATTTTCTTTTTTATTTGTCACAATATCTTTTTTCTTTATATTTTCTTATTGATTTTTTATTTTTAAAAATTTTGCAGGTTTTTGTTATTAATTTTTTTGTCTGTTTTTGTTTTAGTATTATAAGACAATCATTGCATCTTTCATGTGAAATTTCATGAAAGGAAACGAAGATAAAGTTCGAGCAATATACTGTTAGAAATTTATCTATTCAAATCGGATTTATTCACACGATAAACTAAAGTCTGTTATCTGTGATCTCATTCACCAATGTTTCTGGATTAAAAAAGGTACACAACGGTATGCTTTTTTGGTGTTAGGTAAAGAAAATCCATACTTCGTCAAGAACCACACTGATTCTACCAAAAAGTACTCTGAGACTGATGTTGTTAGTATGCTGGAATTTCTAATCGACAATATTTTT
>JAOXYH010090099.1:0-10701 GCA_028566455.1 Botula fusca
CCAAAAAACTTCCTACTTGCGGGACTCAACAAAACGTGGTCATATCCAGACTTATCGTCCAATGACGTCATGTAAAATTTTTTTTCCACAATTCGAGGTACCTCCTTTAAAGTATCTAACTCAAAAGGGTGATCCTTAATCCATAAATTCAAAAGCCTCTCATCATGGCAGAGTCTGGGCTTAGACGGCTCATAAGAAAAACTTACTCAAATAAGTTAATTTTTATCAGTTGATTTACCTCCCTTTACTTTTACGTAAAAATTCACCTATACAAGTTAAACAGTTATTTTCAACCCTAAAATGCTTCAACTTTGGGATACAAAATTTTGATTAATAGAATTTTCTCTGCCTAGCTGATAATTTTGGTTAATGTTCCACCTTTCATCTCAATAATTAATTTCAGAACTATGCAACTGGGACTATTAAAATGGCATTAACCTTAAACTTCTGAGCCATTGTGACTTAAGTTGACCAAGAACTTGTCTTGAAATGAACAAACATGATTAATGCATTAGACAGGCTATTTATAACACTTCTGTAGCAAAGCTGTTTAGCAAATTCATGGAAATGACTAAAATGTAGTTTTTCACTTGTCATGCTTGTATAGGTAAAACAAAATGCAGACCACAAAGGGACATAACTCTACCTCCTAAATTATTTACCCAAACAAGTGAATAAAATGCAGTTGTATAAGTATTACCTCTGACCTCTGACATACATGACATACACGATATCAGTTTTCTTATATAAAATTAATAAAAGTTCATAGTTTGGGGATCCTTGCAACTCATTTTAATGAGTCCTGGACAAAGCATTTTATTTAGGACTCATTATTTTTCAAAACTCAAGATTCCCACATTATGGTGGGATTCACAAAATTTGTTAAAAGTTGCTTCTGGACTCATCAGTATTTATTCCTACAAGTTAATTCCTGCGTAAACTGAAACATTAGTCGTTATACTGTCAATGACTGTGCAGTTGATATCAAATGAAGGGAAAAATACTTTACTAAGAATTGAATAGTGTGCATGTTATATTCATTCATAGAATCTGATTGAATTTGAAGTGGTCAGCTGATTTTGAAGTTGATTCTTCATAACGTTTATAAGCACCGAATCCAAGATAGCAAGTACGTCAATGACAATGACTAAAAGCTCCGATTGCATTGGATTTTATTTCCGAATCCAATCAGAAACACAGTTTTATTAATACTGATGGTATTTTTCACTCATGAACATGCATTTACATGTAGATTCGTAGAGTTGTAAAAGTATTTCAGTACTTTCCTGAAAAAAACCAACAAACTTTTTATAGATTAAGGTATCTGGACCATATTGCACACAATGGCAAGATTCCAGAGGCATGAAAAAGCAATTGACAACATTTTCATGATAAATTTTCAAAATATAACCTATACTATTTTAATATACAAATTATATATTGATTCCGATGTTTGCCGACAAGTACCGATAATTACCGATATCAGAGCATTATCTTTATACTTACATCCTGGTATTTTGAGTGATCACGTGGTTTACTATGGTACGGATACCTTTATCTAAAGAACGCTTGGATATATCTTTTAGTAATGTCCAATGACAAAATACCACCAGTATAACAAAAGAAAACACGAAATCTCAGGATGGGTTTAGTTTCTTTTGATCCTTCCTGCACAAAGTACAAGGAAGCGCAGTATACCGAAATTCCAAAACAAGTTAAAAGCAAATCAGGGAGGGGAAAAGTTTCTTCCAGAGTTGGAATGCCAAGTTTCTGTTGAGAAACGTGTGCCTAAATTGAGCAAACTATGTCGCCAATCAGAAAGTACAGCAAATAAATAAATGTGAGAATACCATTGCTAAAATTAGACAAGCAGACAGTGGCTTTCTGTTTGAACTTCATAAGTGCTGGTAGAACAAAAATATTCGGGGAAACGGTGTAAAGGAACCAAAATATTGGGAAAAAAATTCACAGAAATATGAAGAATCTAGCTTATGCTGTCTGTTTGTTTTGTAGACAAACCTTATTTTTTATATAAAAAAATAAGGACATTTTGAAACTGCAAAATTTGGAATAGTTTTTAAGCACCATCAGTTTTGTACAAATTGACGATTCAATTTTCTTTTTTTTTTTTGGTAACGTTTGACTAGTGAAAATTGCTGCTATATGGGATATATACCGGAAAGAGAGCAGCCCACATCTTATATAAAATTGCGAATTTATTAACATAAAAATTAAACTCCTTGTAACATACGTGTCACTTAAACTGCGTATGAAGCTCTTTTGTGGACTACCTTCAACACACAAGCTCTAGGTCAAATTCTTAGAAGGCATGGTCAAATTTAATAAGTCATATTTAACAATCAGTACATTAAAAACGGTCACGGAATTAAAAGAAATCTAAATGCGAGCCAAAAACTATACAGAAAGTTCAAAATTTCAAAGAACAATTTTCCCATGTTGAAAAAATGTATCTTCCCAATGCATACTCAAGTACCCATAAAATATAAGAGCATACACCTCAAACACGAGGGGTACGTTTTACCACTCCACAAAGCACAATACCCAATGAAATAGACTGTTAATTCCAATATATTTTGTACAATATGTTTTTTAAAAGAATATAAGAACGTTTGCCGTGTACATGTACAATAGGTTTTTTCAAAGTAGAAGGTTTAGCGTGTGCATGTACATATATGTTTTCCATAGCAGAATGTTTACCGTGTACATGAAGAATACGTTTTTCCATGGAATATAAGAACGTTTACCGTTTACATGTACAATGACTTTTTTCATAGGTTTATCGTCTGCATGTACAAATATGTTTTCTCATAGAAGGTCTACAGTGTTTGAATGTACATATATGTCTACTGATAGAAGATAGTTTACCGTGTACATGTACAATATGTTTTCCACATAAGAAGATATACAGTGTACATGCACAATATGTTTTCCCACAGAAGAAGATATACAGTGTACATGTACAATATGTTTTCCCACAGAAGAAGATATACAGTGTACATGTACAATATGTTTTCCCACAGAAGAAGGTATTTAGTGTGCATGTACAATATGTTTTCCCATAGAATAAAGTTTACTGTGTACATGTACAATTTGTTTTTCCACAGAAGGTATACCGTATACATTTACATTTTTTTTCTATAGATGGTTTACCTTGTACAATATTTTTCCATTAAATAAGGTATGCACTGAACATGTACTGCAGTGGTTCTAATAGATAATGGATTTGGGATAGTCACTATTATAAGAATTCATATCGCTGTAGATTGAAAGATAAGACATGACTTCGACCTTATTTTCTAGAACCGCAATCTAAAATAACTACTTTTGACTTACTTATTATAACTGAATTTTGTCCATGTATACCTAAACTACATATTTGTCCATAAATCAAGATAAGTCCACAGTTAACAATTGTTAACCATAATATTCCATAACATATGTAAAATATTTTGATATGTAATTCTGCTTCTACAGTCAAAGGTTTAGCCAAATGAATTCTTGCATCAAATAAAACAATTTTGCTCATTTCAGGAAATTTCTATTTTTAGTAACAACAGTCAGATGAATGAGAGGCAAAGCTGCCACAAACACATAACTTTGAATAGGGACAACCAAAGTATTAATTTGACCAGTATTGTACTAATTGGTGAAAGTTTCACATTAGCAGATTCTGAAAATTATTTCTTTTACTGAATTACGCGTCATTTGCATCAATGGTCAAAATCAGTAAAGTTCTAAATTGACCATAAAGCCTATAAAATATATTAAATAGATGGATATTCTATTCCTGCAATCCAAAGTGTTAGCCAATTTTGCATAAAATGCACAGCTTGGATATTTCAAACAATTTCTATTTAAGTAACAACTAATTTACACTATATGAAGGTAAACTTGAAAGTCAATGCCCTAAGGATGATTCAGGCTATATTTGGTCTATGTAAGTACAGTGGTTTCAGAGGATTTTTTTTAAAAGTTAACCACGGACGATAGACGCAAAGTGATTACATAACAATTGTAGCTCAAACTATTCAATTGGGCCATAAAGTTGTATGTTTTTCAATATAATATATAAACGTCTGAAAATTAACCCAAAAGTGAAATGCTGACAAATTTTGATCAAACCCTCAGCGGGACTCGAACTTGCACCATAGTGACACTGCAGTATCGAATCGCCTGCATTACAAACACCCTAGAGCAGTCGACCAAATCCGCTATATATAGGGATAATCATAAGATATGTGTTGATTGCGTGCATAATAATTTGGCAGCAATCTAATTTAACAAGTTACGTTGTAAGGGATGACAAGTGGTATACAGTCAAAGAAATACAGTATATATACTAAATCGTCTAAGTCTAGTGACAACTCACAACGTATCTATCGGACTGGATTCCGAAGCTTTCAGGATATTGGGCCTATAAATATTTAATATAAACGTTTGAAAATTAACCCAATCGTGTTAAAATTAGATTCCATGCTGAAAAATTTTGATTGCTCCCTCAGCGGGACTCGAATTCGCACAATTGCAACACTGCGCCACCGAATCGCTCTAGACTATTCGCCCAAATCTGCTATATAAAAATATAGCTTCTTTAATCGAAGTGATACGTTGTTTCGGAATAAGGCCAATATCCAGGGATAGCGACAATACATGCATGTTTTACATGCCATCAATTTGATAGCAACCTAATATTGGGTGTACTGTAGGGAAGAATTCAGACTAATACATGTATATACTAATATTAGTATAGTTTATTCCAGAGGGCGTCGGAGTCTAGTGGGGTAGTACGTAGTAAGAATGTTAACAGAATGCATTAATGTTTTAGAATTTTAATTTTGGTCTCTAAATTGTTTACTGGATAGTCTGATGTCTACCTATATTTAGCACCTAATTGTATCTGTTAACTTAAAGTTAATAAAACATCTTACTTTATTCAACATGTTTTATTGTTTGAAAACAAAAATTGAAACATATAAAAACTTTTACAGATATTTAGTTCCTTTAAAGTAATATAAAGAAAAAGAAAGTGAAAGAAGCCGGTCATTTTATTTCACTTATAGATATATCGACGACGTTCTCTCTATAAACAATCCTCCCTTTTCGGATTGGCTTTCATTGATATATCCAGAAGGACTGGAAATTAAAGAAACGACAGACACTTCTTCCTCCACCTCATTTCTTGACCTTTATCTCAAATTTGAAACCAATGAACACCTCAACACAAAAATCTACGACAAAGGTATGATTTTAAATTTGAAATTATCAATTTTCCTCACTTGGATAGTAATATGCCATCCTCACCTGCCCATGGAGTAGATATGTCCAAACTGACTCGCTACAGCAGAGAATGTAGCAAATATTCTGAATTGAAATGTCATAAAATTCTGACCAAACGCTTGTTGAAACAATGATTTTTAAGTTCACGCCTTGACAACTCCTTCAGAATTTTTTCGGCACGTATTAAGAACGTGTCGAAAAATATTCAGGTCTTGATAACATTTAAGTATTTGCTCATTAGCTTTAGTGCACTGTTGTTTTGTTTATCGCTTAATTGTTTAGTACCGTGTTATCTATTGCAACACACCATATTTTACAATAGCATTTTAGGCTATTTCAGATAAAAGTAAAAAAGTCGTCATATTAGTGGGAGGTTGACATGCAGTAAAACCTGGTTTAACTGAAAATGCCTGTACCAAGTTACGAGTATGACAGCTTTCTACCAATTCTTCTGTAGATTTCTCGATCTTGTCAGTCCTATCGACTTCATGCTTTTCGACATTTACATTGGAGCTCAGTACTTTTAATTAATAAAGTATGAATGTAAACGTCACATTCTTGGGAGACCATGTGAATACAATTTTTGGGACTTTTTTCGATTATAATTAGAAATGTCTTGTATGCACTGTACAATCTAATACTATTGATATTTAAGTAGGAATATAAACAAAACATTTTTTGGAGACCATGTGATGACATTGTTGGAATTTATTCGTCTATAATAATAGTAACATGCTGTGTGCACTCTGCAATCTACTGTTTCTGATATCATAAGAGCTAAATTTAGACAAAATACTGTTCTAACTATGTAAGTACGTTATTAATGTGAGGTAGTTCTTAAAATTTGATTTATTACCTACTGGAACTAGAACACATAGCTTCAAATATTTCCAAAGGTTGTATGGTATTTTGTCTAAAATTAACTACAAGCTTGTGTATTTGGATATCAAAAAACAGCAGATTGCACAGTCCATATAGCAGGTTATCAATTATAGACGAAAGAAATCCAAAAATGTCATCACAAGGTCGTATCAACATTGCAATTCTAAAAGATAAATAATATAACAATTCTCGCTATTTTTTTGAAGTCAATACGGGGTTTTATCGACCAATAGACTCGGTTCTCGGTTGATATATGCCTGTTTGGTCGATATAACCTCCTATCGACCTCATAAGACCAACAGCCCTAAATAAACCTCGGACTTTGTCCTCGGTCGATATAGGTATGTTTGGTCGATATAACCTCGCATAAGCTATGATAATTGTATAATAAATTATCTGTATGTGCACACCAGAGCCTAATACAAACAAAACAATATAAAGGCAAAGGAAACAGATCATCATTATATGTAAAAATTTTTGTTCAGATTTGAACCGGAATACACCAGTCCATATTCAGAATATAAGTGTCACGCCAGTTCCAGTTATCCTACCAGGAGACATGCAGATTACAGTAAATGGAATTCTGTCAAGACCAGTTGGTAATTCTTCATTGAGCCTGTCCCTCAAAAGGAAAACTTTCTTGGGAGATGTCCATATACCTTGCTTATTCAACGTTGGTTCGTGGTAAATACATCATATATCTAAAAGAAATAGAAGAGGGTCTTGACGGAGGTTTTTCATATTCTGTAGGCAATTATTCTGTATTCTTTGATTTTTTACCTTATCATTTTCTAATCAGTAATTTTTGGGGCAATGTCTCCCTATTCATTAATTTTAAAGGCCGTTATTGTCTATTCCCCCCATCCAGACACTCATAGAAGACAGTGAATGTACAGTCATTAGTAGACACTTATTTTCGTGGTTTGTGGCAAAATCCTTATCGCTTTAATTTTTAAATTTGAGGTCACATATTTTGCTTCGTTTGGTACTAAATGAACCACAAAATCCATAAAAATTGCTGACCCGCAATATATAATACTCTAACATTTATTAAAGACTAATCACTGACATATTTTGTATCCAAAAATGTTTTAATTCCGAATTGAAAATAAATTATACCACATGTGTCCTTTTGCCGAGCGAGAACAAAAAATAGCATATTTTTTTCAACTTGTCAATTACATGTATTTAGATTGACCTTTTTCGGAATTGGCTGATTTCATACTTTTGACTTTTGACCTGTTTTAATGAAATCCCCACTGTCAAAACAAAAACAAAAACTGTCTAGCACGGCGTTTGGACTGGCAAGCATGTGCTCATAATAGCCTTGGTTTTAACCCCCGTTCCGAAGGAGTTGGGAGTATTCTTGTTAACCTCTGTCCGTCCATCCATCTGTCCGTCCATTCATGCATCGATGCGTTCGTCCATCCGCCTATACATCCTTCGCCAGTAACATATTTTTCTTTCAGATTTTATCCCAGCACATACAAGTCCCAGCTATTTCATGTTTTGTACAAAGTTTCAGCTGAGTGAGCTATACCGTGCAACACATTTTCATATCTGACGATAGTCTACTTCCTGTTCGCCGACTGAATTGATTTTCCCAACATAGGAAATTTTCTTTGTATTTTTCTCAGCAACTACAAGTTGCAGGTTCCAAATATTTGGTATCAAATTTCAGCTGGGTAAACTGTACCGTGTGATGCATTTCTAAATCTGGTAACACTCTGCTTCCTGTTTCCTGATTAATGAGTTTTTGGTCGCATTTTTCTCAGCAACTATAAGTCATAATGTTAAGATATTCTGTGCCAAGCTTCATCTTCAGTTGGTGATCTATACCGTGTGATTCATTTTATATCTTTCGATTGTCTACCACCGGTTTTCCAATTAAATGTTTTTTTAATACAGGAAATTTTCGTCGCTTTTTTTCAGCAACTACAACACACAGCTTTCAAATATTTTTTACCAAAATTCAGCTTGGTGAACTGTACCGTGTGATACATTTCCAAATCTGGTGAAAGTTTAAGTACTTCCTGTTTGCTGATTAATGAGTTTTCAACATGTAGTTTTTGGTTGCAGTTTTCTCAGCAACCACAAGGCATAGTGTCCAGAACCAAGCTTCATCTCAGTGATCTATACCGTGTGATGCGTTTTTATATCTGGCCATAGTGTACTACCTGTTTTCTAATTAAGTCAGTTTTTTTCCAAGATAGGATTTTTTTTTCAGCAACTATAAGTCTTTGGTACCAGACTTCAGCTTGATCAGCTGTACTGTGTAATGTTCTATTTGCCGATTTGCTGAGTTTTTCAACATGGTAAATCTTTGTCACATTTTTCGCAGCAACTACAAGCTATAATTTGTAGATAATTCTTAGAAAGCTTCATCTTTCATGTCACAGCCTCCAAATATCTGGTACCATGCTTCAGCTGGGTAAGCTGTACCATGTGATTCATTTTCAAATGTGCCTATAGTCTACTTCCTGTATGCCGATTGAATCAAATTTTCAAACATACAGATATAGGAATTTTCTTTGCATTTTTCTAAGCAACTACAAGTCACAGCTTCTAGATATTTTGTACCAAACTTTAGCTCGGTAAGATGTAGTGTAATGCAATATCAAATCTGCTGATCGTCTACTTCCTGTTTGCTAAAATGAGTTTTTTAAAACAGAAAATTTCTTTGCGATATTTCTCAGGAAGTACAAGTCCAATTTACTGGATATTTTGTACCAAATTTCAGCTGATCGAGCTAAGGCAATTCTTTGCTAAATGTCGATAACGCTAACATCTGTGCATTGAAGCATACGGATGCAAGGTAACATCAACAAATTATAAAATAAAACAAAGAAATCTAAAAAATATTGTCAAACTGTGACAACCACATATTGTTAAACACTTACAGACATCAATCATTTAGGAAACCAAATTTTGTTACATTACTTGATTTTGTTCCTTCCATCCACTAAATAACGCTTCTTTGCACATAAAAATGTCAAATATGCGCATATTTTCTTATTAAGATTTTACAGACATTGGCAGCAAACACCTGGCTTGTAATTTTCATCTGATTCTTGAAATGGTGGTCGCTCAAGACAGGTAGCACTATATATAACAACAATACACGTTTGATTCAATGATAGATTTTTTAAGGATTTTTAAAAACGTGAACATAAATAAATGACTTGGCACATCATCAATGATCAAATTTCCGATTTTTAAAGTAAACGTATTTATTGAATGGAACTGTCTCGCATTTCGAATAGTCTGATATTTTTATATCATATTGTATTTTTGGACAGCGATTATCCCAATCTTTGCACCATAGTAGATGATATGATCAGAGAAGACTGGGTTGGTATCACGAAAGGTCTCGGGGAGCAGATTAAAACGATGCTTACACAAGTCGGAATTAAGTACAACGTATGTCCACAACCAGCAGAGGAAGTACACATTAAACAGTTCAACTTTCACCTGCCAGAAGTACCAGCAATTCTGACGTGGTTTGCAGCAGTGAGTATTTATGTTTCTTCCTCTTCTGAGAAGAAGACATATTGGTTTTCTTGTATCTGTCAGTCCGTCCGTCTGTTCGTCACAAAAAGTTTGTCAACGCAACTAATCCTGTATTTCATTGGATTGCAATGAAATTTCACGGGATTGCTCATTTCAATGTTTAGTTGTACATATCATATTTTTGGACTGCTTAATTTATTTTTGACAGAGTTACATATCTTCATGAACTTAGTATTTTATACATGGGTATATTGCTTGTCGACGAAACTCCTCCTAGAGTTTTCCAGCTAGGCAGGTTTAATTTTGCAGATTCTAAGTATATGTATAAAAGATGTTTCAAACTAATTACGTTTTGATTTCCATTACATTTTTTTCAAGACATAGATTGTTAACCATTTTTAGCTCACCTGGCCCTAAGGACAAGTGTGAGCTATTGTCATCACTTTACGTCCGTCGTCCGTCGTCCGGCATAAGCTTGTTCAAAAATCTTCTCCTCTAAAACTACCTAACCGATTCATACGGAACTTGGCCATAAGCATTATTGGAATCCCTAAATTCTAATTTGTTTCCGGCATGTCCGTCGATGAACAAAAATGGCCGTTGTTGTTATAAATAGAACATAGGGGCAAAATGACAATTTTCCCCTGATATCTCCAAAACTATAACAGATAAAGAAAAACTGTGAAGGGTGAAATGTTCAGAACATCAAGCTCTACAAAGGTCTCTATTACCCCGAAATCATCCGACGACTCCTTACATGAGTTATTGGCCGTTAAATGCAAATTTGGCAATTTTTGCTGTTTTCCCCAATATCTTGAAAACAATAACAGATAGACAGAAACTGTAAAAAACAAAAATGATTGGCACATCAAGCTCTACAAAAGTCTCTGTTAGCGAGAAATCGTCAGATGATTACTTAGGTGAATTATTGGGCTTAAAATGCAATTTTGACGATTTTTGCTGTTTTTTCCCCCAATATCTTGAAAACAATAACTGGCAAGCATAAAATTA